>CAUYSK010122298.1:0-87840 GCA_963575035.1 Avahi laniger
TCCCAGCTACTCGGGAGGCTGAGGCAGTAGGATTGCTTGAGACCAGGAGTTTGAGGTTGCTGTGAGCTAGGCTGACGCCACGGCACTCGCCCCAGGCAAGAGAGTGAGACTCTGTCTCAAAAAAAAAAAAAAAAAAAGAAAGAAAGAAAGAGATTACTTGGGAGAGTTTTAAATTTGGGTTTCTGCAGCTCTATCTTCACTGTTGTTTGAGTCTCTGAGTAGTGAGCCCAATAAAATCGTATCCCTTCTCCCTTCCCCGAGTTCCAAATGAAGAGTGGCAGATGGGGGTCAAAATATTACCTGCAGTTACTGATACAGTTCAGATTGAGGGGCACATAGTGGGTAGGGGAAGAGCCTACCCTGAGAAAGAGGGTCAGAGAGCAGCAAGCTCCCAAAGCCATGAATGGCACTGAACTAAGCAGGCCAGGCTTGTTTTTCTCATTTATCAGATAAGCAACTCCCCAACCTGGGCTGGTCCCCGACCTGGGGTGGAGTGATGATGGGCTGAGAGTTACATCAGCTGACTTCCCTCTGTGTGGATGCTATTTGGAGTAGGGAGAAAGTGTTTCTCCATTGTATGCTGCTGTTCTTGCTTCTGCAGACGAGTCACAGGGTCCCTTTGGATTCAGATGTGGAGCCGTTGGTTGTGGCAAATGGCTCCACTTCAGGCCACAGGATGACTGCTTCTAGTTCTTGGATTTTAGGTATCTGGTATTAGCTTTCTTTTTTCCTGTGCATGCCTTATATTATACCCTCACTATCTAACTATTCTTGTCTTTGACCCATGGTGTACTTTTCCTCCTGCCAAAGAAATTAAATCCAATTTGGCTCAGGATCTTGGCAGGTAGACACTCCTTTGCCATTGACAAGTTGGAAATGATGAATTATTTGCAGAAGTAGATGCATGTAAGAGCCAGGGCTGACGTTGCTGCTGTGATTTCTCACAAGTGCAAAACTGCAAAGCAGTGTGTCACTTAGCTGATGGACTGTGTCTCCTGGATATTGCAGTTGGGACTTCATTTAGAGAGAGAAACAGTGAGGTTATCTGTGACCCTCCATGGGGCTCCCCACCTCTCCCAGTCAAAGGTGAGTCCTTGCTTGTATCTCATTTCTTGTGCTTATGAAGGCTTTTTTTTTTAACCTGAAAGGCAAAACGTGCTCGTTTACCCAATAGATGGATAGTTCTTTTAACGTTTTTTTTTTTTTTTTTAAACTCTTCACTGCAGTTTACAAAGATAAGTGATCCTGGCCCCAGAGAGGTCAATTTCCTTAGTTTCAAGCTGAGGGTAGAACCTCAAATAGACTGCAGAAGCATCAGTTATCAAAGACAATTCTGCCCTGTTCCTCATGGTTGTTTGTGGTGGCTGGTGAGCACACGTGGTCGGTGGGGTCTTGCTGAGGGATCTTGTTTGTGTTGATACAAACAAGAGGCACAGCAGCCTTGGCTGTTCGTGCCAGTCTGCCCTGCTGGACTACTCTAAAGGAGGTGCATCCACCAGGCCGCACAATAACAAAAGCCCAAAATTAAACCGATGGGATGGCAAGGAGGCTTCTGAAATTGCAGAGTAAAGAACAAGACGTAGACATGGCACACCAAGCAGATGTTGGGGTGAAGGTTTTAGAACCTTGTTTCTCCATATACATATTTAGTTTTCCAGGTTTTAGAGAAACATAAGAGTGGGTTGACATGAGTTTACAGACATATTCTTAATACCACTTGAGCCTTCTTGTCCTGTAGATTAATTTGAAGACTGTTGACATCTATAGAAAGACTAACTTGGGGTAGTTACCCTTCATGTCACCCTTCCCAGCTCACACAGGTCTTTCCAAGAAGTGTCATTTCATAAACACTGTGCTTTCCTAGAGATAATACAACACTCAGGAAAACAGTGATCCTACGAAAGAGAAGGGAAGGTCTCAGACCTGAGGCCTACGTTTGGATTTGAAGAGCTCACACAGATAGGTGCAAGAAACCCAAGTGCGAGAACATCCCTGCAGTGAATGTGTTGTGGAGGCTCAGACAGCACCTTTAAAATGGGTAAGGAATTGGGGATGGGAAAAGTGAGATCAGGTGGAAGAGAAGTCATTAAGACCCTCATCCTGCTGTCTAATGAGCATATAATTTCCAAATTCTCTGTAGAGATGAGAAACCATTTTTAAATGACAGAATGTTTGACAAACTTCTGGGTTTTGAAAATATTTTTTTATTAAATAATGAGTTACAAAAAATCTTTATAAAATTTGTGTATGGTATGAAAACCGAAATATAATGAACCGGCGCCAGCAGACAGTTTAAGATTGCGCGGACTGTTCCCTCTCTAATGCAGTCCCCTGTCTCCTCGGAGGTAACTGCTATCCTGAATATTCTGCAGTACTCCCCTTCCTTTTTGCTCTTCTTTGCCTCATATATTTGTATCTTTATACAACATATTATTTAGTTTTGCATGTTTTTATATAAGTGGAGTTATAGAGGAAGAATATCTTTTTGCACCTGTTGCTATTCAACTTTATCCTGAAAGTCAGCTCTACGTTCTTCAGTATTTCCCAGCCTTGTATGAATATAACATATCTTCCTTGTCTTTCCTGCTGTTGATGGACATTTCATTCTTGCAGACAATTCTGCTGTAAATGTTCTTGTACATGGTGCATATGCACAAGAATTCTTTAGGCTATACCTAAGAATGCTATTTCTGAGTTATAGATATGCATATCTTTTTTTTCTTGATTTTTTTTTCTTTTTTTTTTTTTTTTTTTTTTATAAATTTGTGTCCTTCTTTTTTTTTTTGAAACAGAGTCTCATTCTATTGCCCTGGCTGGAGTGCCGCTGCGTCAGCCCTAGCACACAGCAACCTCAAACTCCTGGGCTCAAGCGATCTTCCTGCCTCAGCCTCCTGAATAGCTGGGACTATAGGCATGTGCTACCGTGCCTGGCTAATTTTTTATATATATATTTTTAGTTATCCAGCTAATTTCTTTCTATTTTTTAGTAGAGACGGGATCTCACTCTTGCTCAGGCTGGTCTGGAACTCCTGAGCTCAAACAATCCGCCTGCCTGGGCCTCCCAGAGAGCTAGCATTACAGTCATGAGTCACCAAGCCCGACCTACATATCTTCTATTTTACCAAGTTAAACCAGATTGTTGGTCTTTTCTAGCTGTATATAAGAGTACCAGTAATTTCACAGCACTTGTTAGAATCAGACTTAAAAGATTTGCTACCATTGTGAATTTGAAATATCTCAGAGTGGTTTTAATTTGTATTTTCCTGGTTACTAATGATAATTGGGCATGCTCTAATAAATTTATTGGCCATTTGTGTTTCCTCTTCCATGAAGGACCTGTGTAAATCTTTTACTCATTTTTCAATTGTATTTCCTTTTTTCATTATTTGTAAGAATTCTAGACATTTATTGTCAATAACATATATTGCAAATATCTTCCAGTTCAGGGCTTATCTTTTCACATTCTTTATGGTAGGTTTAATGTTAATATGTTCTTAACAGAGTTAAATTTATCAGTTTTCTTTATGATTTGAATTTTTTTTATTGTATCTTCATGGTTGTTTAGGCAGTCACCTGTATTTATTGTATTCTAAAAGCTTTATAATTTTGCTTTTTCTATTTAAGTCCCCTGGATTTGGATATTGTGTGTAGTAAGAAGCTGGAGACTGGTTTTATTTTTTTCTGCATAATGAAGTGTCCCAGTATCATCTTTTGAGAAGTCCAGCCTTTTCTCCACTGATTTGTATTGCCAGTTACGTCAAAATGAAACTTCCATAAATATGTGAATCCGTTTCTGGGTGCCGTTTTGTTCTATTGATGCGCCCCTATCCCAGGACCCTACTGTCTAGCTGTAGAACAGTTGTTGATATGTGGTGTTGCAGGCCCCCCACCTTGTTGTTTTTCAAGAGTATCTTGATTAGTGGAACTTTGCTGCTCCTTTTTCAAGTTTTTTGAATCTGCCTATCTTGTTCCACAAACTAACCAGTTGGAATTTTGAGTGAAACTGCATCGAATCTCTAGATCCATGTGAGTATTGCATTTTCTTTATCCGCCTCTTTCCTACTTGGTACAGTCCTTCCAAGTTGTCGTCATCGTCTTTTTTTTTTTTCTGTTATTGGAGATGGGATCTCACTGTATCTCCCAGGCTGGTCTCAAACTCCTAGACTCAAGTGATCCTCCCACCTCAGCCTCCCAAGTACCTGGAACCACAGGTGCAGGCCACGATGCCCAGCTCAAGTTATATTTTTGTCCTCCCTCCTTTCTTCATACTGTTTTCTACATCCCAAGTTTTGCAGCCTTCCCTTGAAGGAATGTAGAATAGATTTCAAAACCTTTGTCTCTTATGTTATTTCTTAGAGGCAAATTTTTCTTGAAAACCCAACCCAAAGAATTGGAGGCCACTGTTCAATTCAGTGACTCCGGAAAGGAAGCTCTTTGGCAGTTTGGGACTCTGCTTTGGCTGAGTTTCAGAGCTCAGGCCCATGAGTGGGAAGCCCTATTTGTGTGGCTTTAATATCTTTATGGGACAGTGTTTTGTGAACTGATGAGACCTCATGAATACTCTCATTATTAGTAATGCCCAGATGTGGAAAGTATCTCTTGGCTTGGGATGAGAGAGGTTCCTGAGAAGTTCTCTTGGTTCTGTTTTCTCCTTGTAATTTATATAGGATGCAATGATATGTTTTTTTTTTTTTTGTCTTTCTGATTCTAAAGAACAATTTGTAAGAAGAGAATAGTTAACCATAGTCCCACAGGTTTTCTTAAATATGTTGGTATTTTGGAGAGTTGGGACGGAAGTATATATTACATTCATATAAATTTCTTTATCTGCTTGGAAGCTTGGTAACTGCTGCTCCTTTGTATTTCGTTTGACTGCTCTGAACCAGGATTTTTTTTTTTTTTTTTTTTTTAGTAGAAATCTTTCCTTCAGGATATAAAAGCTCACCAAGTAGCTGATTTTGTTTTGCCACCAGGAGCTGGAAGTACATCATTATCTGATATTCTCCAGGTCTTTTTGGCACCCAGGGAATTTCTGTATTGCCTTTATCAATTAACATACAGCAGGATTTAAAACACAGTACCCTGCCTCTGCTACCATTCAGGCTTAGCAATTGGATTCAGAGTCTCCACTGGATCAGTTGTGACTTGTGCCTCAAACACAGAGACTCTGCTTTACTTGAGTGAGGCGACCTGATGCTCTAGCTGGGCAAAGGGCAAACAGGCATCCTGAAACTCTTAAAGGAGAGACCGTGGGGATGTCAGTAAAGATGTAAATAGTCAGCTTACTCATACTGTGATTGGTATTGGTATTATTAATTCAACCATTCATCTATATGTTAAATCCATTTTGATTTTAGACAGTGAACATGTTAAGTTCTAAAATACAGTTAGAGCAATTCAAGAGCTAAGTTTTCACTCTGTGCTTCCTCTAAAGAGCAGCATAGGCCCAAAGCCGTGCTTGACCTAGTGTTGCTGGGAATTCCGGGAAAGGAGGATGGAGGACACAGGTTCCCAAAGGCCGGCAGGAATAGCTCTGCGGAACTGCTGTCGGATCGCCCTGGAGGAGGATGTGGGCAAGAGGGGCTTGTCAGATGCCGCTTTTTATTTTATTTATTTACTTTTTTATTTCAAAATATTACGGGGTTACAAATGTTTTTTGTTACATGGGTACCTTTTATGATGCTTAAGTCAGGGCTTTAGTGTGCCCGTTACTCAAATAGTGTTTGTTGTACCCAATAGGTAGGTTTTTACCCCTCTGCCTGTCCCCCCTTCTTGATTTCTTATGACTTTTAAATCTTTTTGTGCCCTGAGTTTCATCTTTAGATTGTTGTTGTTGCTTCAGTTGAGAAATATGCCCATGATTGGCTTATTGATAACCACTTGTTACCCTCTGTTATCAAGGAGCACTGGTGACATTCCACTCTCCTTCCTGCCCACAGGGGTGAGACATAAAGTTTAGCTGGGACTTCTTAGAATTTAAGTCATGGGACTGGAAAACATGTAGCCTGGCTTCTTTATTAGTTGCCTTCTAAAACAGTTGAGTAAGAGTGTACAGAACTGTGCTGTTCTCTGTAACTAGAGAGAGCAAAGAAAATGCCTTCAAAGCACCTGGTTGTGGCGCCATAACCTTTCTGATCCAGATCAGATCATGTGTGACAAGAATTTTAAGTGATATTCATCAGGCCAATTTTCCTCTTATCTGGAGTCAGCATACAACCTCTTATCTCTGCTATTGCTTTAAGCAGCTAACACTAGCCTCTTTATTTGCTGCCATGTGTGAGTCACTGTTGAAATGATTGCTTGAGTTCCCAGGAGAGGATCCCTGCTCATCTTATCAACACCACTTTAGGATGTAGGTGGTTTAGTACCTCATTGCATCCAAAGCAGTAGTAATTTTCTGGGCACATCAGCATAATCTCTTTACCCCTGTAGAGGGGGAACATTACAGAATTGACATCTTGTCCTGAAAGAACAAACTGGGGCAGCGAGAGGAGGATGCATGGAACTCAGAGACCGAATTCCACTTGCATCCCAGCTCACATCCCTAATCACGCGGCAGGGAGTGGTGGAGAGACTGCCCCGACCCGCTGAGACAGTGGGCCCCAGGAGGCTTTGGGACGATAACGGTGAGTTGTACAACATGTTTCTCATCTTTAGCTCAGCACCAGAAACCTCGATTCTTTCTGACTTAAATTCCTGAAGAGTCTTTCAGAAGTTTTTTCTACTTAAAGTGTTTGTGGTCTAAGCCAGCAGTTTTCGTTCTGGGGTTTGTTACTCTTAATGTGTCCCACATTATCACGAGAATATTTTTAAAGTTTGGCGATAGAATTCATTGTAGTTAGGCATAATTTTTAACATCGGTATGTGCTCTTTGACACTTTTAAAAGTGGAGTGATGGTGTTATATAATTAAATAAAGAGATGTTGTAAGTCCCCCAGGCTGGACCTTTCTGCCAATTCTGCGCTGAAGTGCAGGGACGGCTCATAAACCCCAGAGGAGCCCGGTACGGGTTGACAGGTGCGTCCTCTTGGTTTTGCTCTTATCCTCCTGAAATGTTTAGCAGTATTGTGTGTCCTCTTTCTCTTGCTGATTATGTAAGAATGAAAGCTCAAGCTGGGCAGAAACAAGGCTTTTTAGGTTCCATCAGTGAGGCTGTTGGACATGTGTCATTCTGCTGGTTCTGGTTGGCATCTTCAGAGAGAATGCTGATCTCTTTGACCTGTGCTATCTTTCTTTCAGATTATGAGCTTGCCCAAAACACCACTATCATTTTCCTTCTCTGTCATTCTCTTATTCTTTGAGTTTATAAGGTGCCTGTAGTTTGGGGGGAAACATGATGGAGGAGGGAAATTCGTTGCAGAAATGATTCTTTGAAAGAGTTTTTAAAAATTTAAAATAGTCCATTAAGGTGAACCTGAGTTCTGAGTTTCTATTCCTTTTCCCAAACGGAAGGGGAATAAAAATACTAGTCGTCATTTATTGAGCATGCGTGCCAGCTCCCCCCTTAGATACCTTCACCCTCACCATTGCCCTGTTAGGAGGAGCTCATGGTGAGCCAGCCCTAGTTTACAGATGGGGAAAGAGTCTCAGTGAAGTTCATTCACCTTCCCGTGAACACATAGCAAGTGGAGGACTGGAAAGAGCTCAGTACAGGAGTAGGGCCACAGGCAGTGTAAAATATTACATGTCGAGATACTGGATTCCAGAAGTAAATTCCAGTTAATTGTAGTGTCTTTGGATTTGTGCTGAATACAGGTTAATGGGTGCAAGTGAGAAGCAGCCATTTGCAGCTGAAAGTACTGACCTGGGATGCATTAGGGGTTGTTTGGCCCCACCAGTTGAGATTTCTGGCATTACCAGTGCGTCACCATGTGCCTTGTGACTCCCGGTGGTGTGTATAGAAATGCGCATCCTAGAAATGCAGCTCGTTCACCTGCTCCTAAGTCAGTGGAAGCGTTTGAACCATTCAGAACCTTGTTTCTTCTCTTTCTTTTTTTTTTTTTGAGACGGACTCTTGCTCTGTCACCCGGGCTAGAGTGCCATGATGTCAGCGTAGCTCACTGCAGCCTCAAACTCTTGGGTTCAAGCAATCCTCCTGGCTCAGCCTCCCGAGTAGCTGGGACTACAGGTGTGCATCACCACGCCCCACCTAACAGAACTTTGTTTCTTCTTAAATATAATTTTACTGTTTTTACCCAATTCAGCTCAATTCTGCTTTTTTGAGTCAGAATTTTAGAAGTATTTAGTGCTTTTGCTATTTCTGGAAATAATGGATTTATTTGCTTTCCTTTGCTTAGGACTTGTTTGTGATGATGATGATGATAGAGTTATTTTCCAGTCAGGCAAAAGAGTAGGCATTGCAGCCAGCCACCACCACTGTGGTCTTTCTGGTTTGTTCCAGTGTTGTATGTCGAATGATAGTAAGTGCGGACATTTATGAATCTCTTACAATACGCCAGGCACTGCACTAAGTGTTTCATATATATTAGTTCTTAATATCACAACACAGTGAGGATGGTGCTGTACTATTCTTTTTCTCCTTTTTTTTTTTCTTTTAAAGAGACAGGGTCTTGCTCTGTTGCCCAGGCAATCATGCCATCATAACTCACTGCAGCCTCAAACTCCTGGGTTCAAGCGGTACTCCTCCCCCAGCCTCTGGAATAGTTGGAACTGTAGGTATGTGCCACCACACCTGACTAATGTTTTTTTTTTATTATTTTTTGTAGAGATGGGATCTTGTTATGTTTCTTTCCTAGGCTGGCCTTAAACTCCTGGCCTCAAGTGATCTTCCTGCCTTGGCCTCCCAAAATGCTGGGATTACAGGCATTGGCCTAAGCTGAAAATTGAAACTCCTTATCAACGTGGAGGCAGCCATAAGTGCCACTCAGCTCTGCAGAAATTGGGATACTTGTAGGCACCGAGGTGGACCTGAGATCACTACAGCCAAGTTTGTGGGAGCCTTGTCACTACTGGTGCATCAGGCTAGGAGGCTGTCTGTTTTTCCCTAAGAGCCTAGCAGGAGGGCTAGCTTGCAGGCATAACCCAGAGCCTCTTGCTATCTGCCTGGGAAAAGCCTGTGTGTGCTCTTACACACTGAAGGAATTTGGTGCTCACTTCCTGTTGCTTTTCAGCTTTGGGCCTTTTTTTTTAAAACTAACCCTTAGAGGAAGATTTTGACTCTAACCTCCTTCTTGAGTGCACTTAAGACAAGTCCAGAAGAGTCTCACAGCATGAAATGAGGGACCGTTCAGGCTCAGAAAAATGGAAGTTACTCTTTTTGTGCCAAAGTGTCATTTGACCAGAATACAGCTTTGTTAATTTAACTTAAGACCCAGCTCCTGGAACAGTGTCAAGCCAAGGCTTGTGTGGTTCATCACAGATTGATATTTTTTGTTTTTTTTAGACAAGTCTCACTCTGTTGCCCAGGCTGGAGTGCAGTGCTGTGATGATAGCTCACTGCAACTTCAAACTCCTGGGCTCAAGCGATCCTCCTACCTCAGCTTCCCAAGTAGCCGGGACTACAGGCATGCGCCACCATGCCTAGCTATTTTTTTCTATTTCAGTTGCCCAGCTAATTTTTTTTCTATTTTTAGTAGAGATGGGGTCTCACTGTTGCTCAAACTCCTGACCTCAAGTGATCCTCCCGCCTTGGCCTCCCAGAGTGCTAGGATTACAGACGTGAGCCACCACACCCAGCCACATATTGGTTTAAAGAAAAGAAAACATCTGTTCCAGTAAATTCCAAGTGTACGTTAGTACACAGAGTTAGTGACACTACCTGTGAAACTCTTGTTCTCATTTTACACCTGAGCATCCATTAGGATGGGGAAATCATTTTTGAGAGTAACCCTAACTCATTAAATGGATCAAGGGACTTATTTTTCACTTTAATGCACAGATAGGTAAAGTCCTATGGATATATTTAATAATCTTGAAGAGTTTTGATTTTCGTAGCTAATCCCCATCTACTTATGTTTATCTCAGTTTCAAAAGGCTTCACTGAAAGATTCCCAAGTTTCTTATCACCGAAACTGAGTTATATCATTTTTTGAATATCAATGATTTTTTTCTATTCCCTGGTGAAGTATAATTTTTGTATATCCATGTGTCTGTAATACATCCCAGTTTCAATCAGTGAGCATTTGCTTGAGCACCTGTCTAGTATCAGGCTCTCTGCTGATTATTGCTCAGGATACAAAGTTCTGTGTGGCCACATCTCTGTTCGTGTGCAGTTTAGAGTCCGGTTCGGGAAGAGGAGGCAGGGAATCAAGTTGTAGACATAACTTGTTAGTCTGCCAGACTCAGCGATGGGTGAGCCACAAAAGGGTTGCAACCAAGTGAGAGAGAATTGATAATCATGGAAAGAGAGTTATCAGAAACTTGCTCCCTGCAGGTCAGGAAAGGTAGTATGTGGAAGTGATGTATATGACTAGCCCTAGAAGGTGGCTCAGATCACAACACATGGAGCCGGGGGAGTGGGCCGGCAGTAAACATGAGAAGGCGTTCCTGGAGCCTACACCCCAGGACGGCTGGGGCCAGAAGGCAGGACGTGTGTGAAAAGCTATCAGTCCCTTTTTTCCAAGTGAAGGACTCAAGAAGCCGCATGTGGTAGGAGGTGAAGGCTCCAAAGTCCTGGCAGATGTCACAGCGTTGGGTGCTTTTAGGACTAGGGCCCTGAGGGACATTTCTGGAAATGCTCCTCTCTTCCTTGACTTTGATTCCTCTCTCAGCTCTGTGGCCATGGGCTATATCTAAAGTGGTCTCACAGGGAAATTTCTACCTTTCTGTTCTTCATTGCAGAGGGTTTTGACGTCTGTGGAGAAGTGACGCAGAACTGGAAAAAGGCCAGTTTCTGAAGCTTTCTCCAACTGGAAATTCTTCAGCTTTTAAAACTCCTGAATTAATGAAAAATTTTACTCTTTAGAGTTGTTTCTGGGATCTCAGGTTTGAGCAGTAAGAGTGCAGAGCTCATCCGGCGGCATCCCTCGCTAGAGACAGCTGCTGCCTAAGAGTGACCTTTTACCGCGTGGGGCATGAAGGAAACATTACTTCTCAGGAGAGGGCCAAGAACACCTTTGAGTCACACACCAACCTTCACATAAGCATGAGGCAGGTGGGAGCGTTGGGGCTCGAAGTGTCTCCTGGCAGCACTTTGACAGTGCTCCTCCTGCCACGCCCATGTCAGCAGGGGTGGGGGGTATGAGAGTGGCGTGGCCAAGGCCATCTGTCACAACAACAACGGTGATCTTTCTCCAGAGCAAGAGTTGCCAAGATTTTGATGCAAATATAAGGTGCGCTGATTTTAAGTGTGTGGTGTACTGTATTAGGGGGAAGTGGTCCCAGGCAGCCCTAGAAGCTTTCCTGCCACAGTTTGAGTGGCCAAGGAGGCATCCAGCTGTCTTCTGGGTGATCAGCCCCACAGTGGGGAGCAGCGTCTTCCCAAGTTCCCTCAGGCGCAGGGGTGCTATTAAAGGAGCAGCTTCCTAAGCAGCAGATTGAAGGGAGTCCCCAGACAGACAGTCCGTGTGCCCTTCTAGGGCTCCACACCACAGCGTCCAGTGTGGGCTAGTAGTACCAGCCACACACTTCTTGGGCCTCTTGTGGGGGAGCTAGCCAGCCTCTGACAAGGACCCTTGAGGAGGCCTAGGTATGGACCGGGAGGAGAGAACCTTCGGCCTGAATCACAGTCTGTGATTAGGGGATCCACAGCATTTCCATGAATTATAACCCAAACCCCTGGTGGTTCCTAGCACATGCGTTTTCTAAACTGCAACGTGCATATTCATGTAAGTAACCTGGACCAGTCTCTCAGAGACCTCAGGACGACAGAGCTGCCGTGGTTAGAGTGCCTCAAACATGTGTTTGTCCTGAAGTGTGGGCTGCATGACCTTCCTGTCCCCTTATGGCAGCCTCATGGGGACTGCCATGCAGGGGCTGGCACAGGCCTGATGGAGCTTGGCTTCTTTCTGTGGAAACTGACCAGAAGAATTAAGTGGTCAAAAACAGGCTTGAGGAAACTCTGGAGGGATTTTTCCTTTGTGTTCGCTGTCAGTTGTTTGTCCGTCTTACGGTTCTCTTCCTTCCCCCCATGTCCCTTTAGGTGATCCAGCTGTCTCAGACCCATGGTACCTGTGAGGTGTTTCAGGCTTGAGCTGGTTCCCCCGGGTCATAATGCAGCAGTTGTGTGGGGAAACAAGTGGCATCTGCCATTTAGAGCTACTAGAATAAGCTGGTAGGTTTGACCCCACTTGGAGGGAGGGAGGCCAGCTCTGAGTGGCTGGTTATTTTGCCATTTTCCCACCCTTTGGCACCTGTTCTTCTCCCCCAGTCAAACTCTACTCCTTCCCGGCTGGCAGTCAGCTTCGTGAGCCCTTCTCACAGCCTGGAGGGCTTGGTGGTCTAGTGGGCATGACCTCCCAGCAGATCCTTTCCTTTGCTTGAAGCTAAACGCTAAACCCTGTCCTTAGGCCTGTGTATGAGCCTCCTTTGGCTGCCATGACAGAATACCACAGACTGGGCAACTTCAACAGCAGATTTATTTTCTTACAGTTCTGGAGGAATTTATTTTCTCAGTCTGAGATCAAGGTGTCAGCAGGGTTGGTTTCTCCTGAGGCCCCTCCTGTAGATTCCATCTTCTCCCTATGTCCTCACATGGTCTTCCTCTGTGTCTGTGCTCTGATCTCTTTTTAGGGACAACAGTCATGTTGGGTTAGGACCCACCCTAATAGCCTAATTTTAACTTAATTACCTCTTTAAGACCCTGTCTCCAAATAAAGTCACACTGTGAAGTACTGGGGGTTAGGACATCAACATAGGAATTTGGGGAAAGGGACACAGTCCAGCCCATACCATTGTATGAAGATACAGCTGCTGTCCTTCACCTTCCTTCCTGGAATTTCTGTGCTAAAAGGCTCTACTAAACAAATGCTCTGGCCATTTGTGTACTGCGTTTGAGACAAGATCAGAGATAAGATAAACATGCCTTTGGTTTTGCAGGCTTGTCTGAATTTTTCTAAGATCTTCGCTTTAGATTAAATCCAAAATTCAGGTGAAAGAGATGAGACGTTTCACATCTTAAAAAGGAGAGTGTGGTGCTGTAGGTGTGGTGTTGTGTTTTTGCCCTTTGAAGAGTAATCTTTGCTTTTACTCCTTTTATTTAAGCAAATATGATACAATGACAAAATTAAATACTCTTTCCTTCCTTTCTTTGTAATGAGGAAGTCCTTTTTTTAAAATTCAGCTTGCAGAAATGGATTGTACGTGATAATTTGCTGTGCATCCATAAAAACCGTAAAATATAAGAAGCAATATTGTTAAAGTAACTGTTCTCATTTCCTGGCAGTCATTACATGCTTCCAATACAAAAACATTTTTCTCCTAACTATCCTTTCTGAGCTCAAAAATGGATTTCCCTCCAGCCCCTGTCATTCAATTATCACCTCGGGAAATGCACAGATATAACTGATGATCCCTTTAAAGCAGCCTGCAGCATGCCACGCTCTCTCATCCTTCATCTGTCATCCGCTCCCGTCATTAAATGTTACATTGCCAATGTATATTTTATAGGGTGACCCTGACGGATGTCACTTTGATACCGTGCAGGGATAATAAGATTGCACATATAATGAAAGGCCAATAAATAGAAAAATGTTTACGAGATACAGAATTGGTGGTTTTAACAGCTTTATGGCTCTTTTTTCCTTTCTTCTTTTCTCCCCCTTTGTGGTTTTGTTACAGGAACTAGAAAACATTAAGAAAGGTGATGTGGTAGAACCAACGGCAGTGAAATCCCACTTGCCCTATTGCTGAACTTCAGTAAAGTGAATTCAGGAAATAATGAAGTGTTCAGCTTGTGGGAATGAAAACCAATGTCAACAAATGAATTCTTGGGGTTTGGGAGGCTCTACTGAGAAAATGAGATTTTTCTGGTATTGCCATTATTACACTTAAAATGTTAACAGTCTTTATTTAAACAAACAGCTCAGGAAAACTAAAAATAAAGGCCTCCAAGTGGGCCCTTGTGTGTGGGTTCCGTGTGAAGTGAAGGCCAGACTCACTGCCCAGGGCTTCCGTGCCAGAGGCTGGGGTGACCTCCACATGTGGTGGGAGCCCTTCAGTTCAGCGTTGGCTTTGTGATGGCCTTGATCTCTGTCTTCAAACAAGTGGTTTCTAAATCTTATCTATTTTTACTATCTTTAGTTAAGTAGAAGAGTCTTCTGTCTATTACTTGATCAATAGATAAATTTTTTAATGAAACTGCTTGCAGGGGGTACTACCCAGGACTCAGAGGGTCAGGAGACCGACCCCAGGGGCCCTTGAACACAGTTCAAAGCTTTGCGTAGGCTATAGCACGTGCAAAAGTCTTTTTCAGGGCAGGGCCCATATCCCTTTAGGGACTGTGGCTTATCTAGACTCAGTCATCACTGCTTCTGGATCAAGAGGCAGGTGAAGGCCATTTATTGACACATGTCTGGGCCATGTGTCACCTAGAGCCAGAAGCAGCCTGTAACATAAGCTGGCAGACAGCTTGAGGTTTGGTGAGTAGGTGGTGGGGGAATGCTCATGGTTGAAGGCTATCGGTGTCAGTCGGACATAGTCTGTAGAGTTTGTTCTTGGTATAGGAAGTAGGAAATACTTCTGTAGGTATGCACATAATTCTGATTCTGCACTTGTGTCTACCTAATGTGTTTCTGATTTTGGCACCCCTGAAGTTGCTTCGGGCAGGTGCAGCTCTAAAGTTCACGGGTGCTTGGGGTGGGGACGTCACCCTGAGGTGGGAATGCTGGCAACCAGTTGCTACCAGGATGCATAGTGGTCTTTGTGCTCTTCATCCATGACTGTTGAAGGTCCAGGTAAAAGGTTTAAGATGTTACTGTGTTGAACTCCAGAGATGAAAGATAACCCAAGTTAGATCTTCAGTCTTAAAAAAATCCAGATGGCTATTTCCCTTAATTCTTTAAACCGTGGTTGTCAAACTTCTTAGAGAAGTAGCATAGCAGAGTGTTGTAATGGTTAAGAACATTAGAGTCTAGAACCAGACCCCCAGGACTGCCACCTGAAACTGCAAGCTTAGCCACGTGGCTTTATCTCTCTGTGCCTTGGTTGCCTCATTTGTAAAGCAGGGATAATGAAGATATTTATCTATTTGGGTGTTTGTGAAGATTAAATATATTAAGATATGGAAAGCACATATTTATAGTGCTTAGCTGTCATTGTAGATTTCATAGCCAAGTATAAGGTGGTTTGCTTGTTTGTAAATAAAGCCACTGAGCTGAGGAAGTGTGGATAGTGGCTTCCTAAACCCCCAGCCCAGGACACCTACCTGCAGAGGAGCTGCTTCCAAACACTGGCCCACAAGAAGTAAAACAACAGTAAGAACAATGTAGTCATTTTTCTTAACAGTAAATATAGTCAAATTAAGGAACTTTTATACAGAGATTAAGTCTGTATTTTTTTACTTTTTTGGAGTTAAAATGCCATTTCTTTTATGAAATGATGAGATCAGGAGGCAGTTATTTCTAATGATCTTACTTGGCAAAATAGTAAGTTGGTGATTCTATCCATTCCTCAAAAGGAATAGATATCCTTTTAGAGTTAAGTTCAGGTAAATTTTAATTCCCAGGAAATAATCATTCCATCACATGTTTACTGAATACGTATTATAGTCAAGATTGTCCCTGACCTGTGGGGTGCTCCCAGATGAGATGGACTCATTTGTGGTTACAGCCCAGGGGAGCCTGTGTGTACAGGGCAGAGGCAAGAATGAAGATGTAGAGGAGTGAAAATGACATCATGATCGCTTCCAGCGGCTGGGGAGAGAGAGAAAGGAAAGGCTTCAAGGAGAAGAAGGTGACATCTGTGACGAATTGAGTCCTGAGTGATGAGGAGGATGTGGCCCTGGACACTGAGGAAATGGGGTGGTGAGAGATCCATGGGACTATACCCTGCAGGCAGGAGGAAAGCACTGAGGAACAGCAAACAGGCCAAAGGCCTTGAGAGGTGGGGAATATGTAGAAAGGTTTCTGGGGACAGGGAGAACGCTTGGAAGAAGCGGTAAAGCAGCTGGGCGTTTGTTCCTTAGGCCCTGAGAAGCCTTCTGTAGTTTGGAAAGGAAATGACAAGGTAAGAGATGGGCTTTGGGAAGACTAACCTTATCTCTGTGCAGGAGGGAACAGGCCAGCCCGGAAGGGGTGTAGCAGGATCTCAGGTGTAGATGTCTTAGTGCAGATCTGGGGCCAGAGGTAAGACCGACAGGTGACTGAGGTGAGCAAGTGAAACAACACAGAGCTTATTAAATATCATTGCAATATTGGTAAAAAACTTGGACTGTTCCAGTTCCTTTGCACTGTACAAATGTAGTGGTAAATATTAAAAGGAAAATTTAAACCTGCCTAACTAGGTGTTTTTGTTTTGTTGTTTTTTTTCAAAGTTTAAAAAGGGTACTTGGGATTTAGAAACATCTCCACGGACGTCTTAGTCTGGCCTAACCTATTTATAAAGGTCAAACCCACAAGACCTTCACACACTTTCCTCCCTTCCCTTTGCCTTTCCGTAGATGAGGAGACGGAGGTGGCAAGGAAGGATCGCCATTCCTGGAAGCAGGCTGCGTCCTCCCTTGTGGGGCTTCCTGTTGGGTGGTGTGTTAGAGTAGGGCCCTTCCAGCCTCTTGGATGCAGGAGGAGGCTGTGATTCCAGAATGCCACTTCTCTGCTATGTGCCTTCAAGTAGATCATCATTCTCCCTAATGCACTCGGAGACCACAGAGGTGGTATTTAACGATTAGCAGCAGAGCCTGCTGACAGTGTCGGGCTCCTTTAGGGATTAGGGGATTCGGTTGGTTAACAAAAGAAGGAGCCCAGGAGAACACTGCCTTAATTACCAGAGTCATTACTGGAAGGCAACCAGTTGCCTGCTGGAAAAAGATCTGTAAAAGGTGGCTGCTCCTGAGCGTGGCTGATGGTTCCGCCCAGTGCCCAACTTCTCACCTCAGATGTTCTGAACAGTTGTCAGGCCCAGCCCTTGAATCGTCGTCGGGGAGCGAAAGGAAAGAATGACTTGCACGGGATTCTGTGCTAGGAAATTTTACTGACTTGCTTCACTGCCCTTGAAACGATGCGGCTGTAATTCCCAGGCAGAGGTGCTCGTGGACTGGGAGGACCGTGCTCAGCAGCGGCGGCTCTTCCAGGGGACAGTGTCGCAGGCAGACTTCCCCCGCCTGGCTCTCATGGCCAGAGCACATTTCCTCATGGCCTTGGCCGCTCTCTGGGCTGGGGTTGAGGAAGCAGCTTGAAACCATGTTTCTTTCTTTCTCCCTCCTTACCCCTTCTTAGTTTGAGGCCTTGCTAGTAATTAATTATTTGTTGCTTGCTGGAACTTCTCCCTGGAAAAATGCACCTTAAAAAAAAGTTTTAGATCACTCCATCCTTTAAGTAAGTGGTGGGTTACTTCATCCCCATTACCTGGATCACCAAAGAAGGAGCCAGATGATAACTGTCGGGCATTTTTTTAAATGACAGTTTCAGCAGGGGAACGGCACTTTGATTGTAACTCGTTGCACATTAGCACTGAGATTTAAGGCACCGTGTAGAGATTATTTAGCTGCCCTTTCCACCTTCATGTTAAAATACTTATTTAGCATAGGCTCAGATAATCATGTGTCTTAAAGAATTAATTTCTTCTAACTGCTTACTTTCCAAGGTCTGCCTGGGGTCAGTTGGGTGCAAAGGTGTGTGTTCAGCAACCCTGCCCCGGGCGGGCCCTGTGCTCTCACGTAGTTGCCTTCTGCTCAGCTGACACTGACATGTAAAACAGCCTCAGAAAGAGAGTGTTTATCATCCGGCTATCCAGGAGCAGCTCTCAGGCCTGCCTCCCCAACCCACCTCTTCCTCCTGCCCCCTTCTTTGTAGTGGGCCATGCCTGGCCCAGAAAGGGTGATGGTGAAGAAGAAATGAGCTGCCGCTGACCCTCAACAGCGGTGGTGAGGCTGGAGCTGGGCACTTGCTGCGGTGCAGGGACCTGGATTAGATGCCTGCCTGCGTTTCTCTTCCGCCCCTCACCTGTCCAGGAGGTGGGACACTGGTGTTCAGGGCCTCGCTTAACATGGCTGTGAGGCCAGTAGTCCTCATCATTCCTTGCTGGTGGTAGAAACATGTTGTAACACTGGAAGATAAAGGAACACTGCTCTGTGCACCGAATTGAAAGGGGACGCGTGTATATAGGGTTATTTCCAAAAGACTGAAGCCTTCCTGGGCTTATTTTTAAAAAAAAAAAAAAAAAGTGGGATCGCAATGGCTCACGCCCGTAATCCTAGCACTTGGGGAGGCTGAGGCGGGAGTTTCGCTTGATCCCAAGAGTTGGAGGACCGGCCTGAGCAACATAGCGAGACCCCGTCTCTATAAAGGGGAAAAAAAAAAGTTAGCCGGGCATGATGGTGCACACCACTAGTCCCAGCTATTTGGGAGACTGAGGAAGGAGGATCACCTGAGCCCAGGAGTTTGAGGTTGCAGTGAGCTAGGCTGACATCATTGCACCCTAGTCCGGGCAACAAAGTAAGACCTCGTTTCAAAAAACAAAAGGCCAGCTAGGGTCCTTAGAGCTTACCTTCCACCACACCTTCACCCCTTGCTCAGGGGATACCCAGACTTCTTTGGGTGATGTAGTGATAATAATAGTTACAAAAAAAATTTGGACTCAATGTTGGGTGTACCCTTACACTTCTAACATGGGACAAAAATAACTGCCTTACCTCTCCCTGTCTCCACATTAGCCTCCCAGACAGTGTCTGCAGAGTTAGTGCTAGGCCAGGGAATAAGAGAGCCTGGGCCCAATACTAGGGACTTGCTAAGAATGAGTCTTTGATACTCAGAATGCTTCCAGTGCCTTCCCTGTTCAACAATTTGTTCTATGCTTTCACTCCCCCAAGGTCCCTTAAGAGGGAAAAAGAAAGGGGCAGCCTTGCTTAAATAACAAGAAAATAATCCCACAATTTTCTAATAACAGCCAAAGATGAATCCTATGAACCCTCTCTCTCTGTTCTCTCTCTGCTAGAAGCTCAATTCATTGCCAATGGCTTTTTGTTTATGACCTGTGGAGAAAATCCAGCCCTCCCCCCCCCCAAAAAAGAAAAAGGAGTTATAGAGAGAGAATCTGTTAAATGTACACCAATGAAGTTGAAGCACTTTTCTTAGCAAAAGCTGAAGCCTGTAATGTTGTTGATTGGAGATGGCCCCTTTCTTTCCCTTTTTTGCCCAGGCACTAACCAGTTTAGTCAACCGGTTTAGTCCCTCACGCTGTGTGCAATTATAGTGCCAAGATATAAGATGTGTTGACTGTGAGACTTTGTTGTGAGATGAGGTGAGAGCATCGGGAACAAAATGATCATTATAGGCCATTCATGTCAACAACATTATACCTCTGTGTTTGCTTGCAAACAAAAGCAGGAGCTAATTTGCAAGGCTGCCTTTGTGGAGCTGCCTTTTGATCAATGATTGCCTGTGTTAATGTTTCAGTAAGCTATTGATTTCTGCAACAGCTTTTGTTCCCTGAATTTATGTGCAGCGGGTCTCTGCAGCACACACTATGCATGTTTGATTAAAGTTCAATTGACTTCGTTCCTGGTGAGGCCTTGAGCTGCTTCACTCCTTATTTGTAGAACCAGAGCTTTCCCCGACGTGTTCTTTTGTTTGTGCTCAAGACCTTGCCACCCATGCAGTCGCCAATATGCTGTTTCTAATCCTCCTAGATTCGCTCCATTCCAGTGTTTAATCCCTTGGTAGACATTACAGTGGTTGAGAGGCAGCTAATAAAATCTGGCCTGGATTTATTGTTTTTTTGATCAACTTACTGACATATAATTGGTATATATTCCATATATGGAATGTATACCACAAAAATGCACCCACTTGAAATACACAGTTCAGTGACTTCTGACAACCGTATACATTCATGTAAATAACACCACAATCGATTTATAGACTGTTTCCATCACCCTGAAATGTTTATTCAGGTCCTTTCGCAGGCAGTTTCCTGTCTCCCACCCTCCAGGCTCTAGGCAGCCACTGATTTGGTTTCTTGAGATTATGAAGTTGCCTTTTCTAGGATGGAATCATGCAATGTGCACCCTTTTGTGTCTGGCTGCTTTCATTCAACATGATGTTTTGAGATCCGACTGCGTATCTGTAGTTTGTTCCTTTAATTGCCAAGTAGTATTCCGGGGGATGGGCACACCATAATCCATTTATCCATCCTCCTGCTCATGGGCCTCTGGGTTGTCTCCAGTTTGGGGCTATTAAGAATAAAGTTTCTGTAAACGCTTTTGTGAAAGCTTGTGTGAGCATGTTTTTATTTCTTTTAGGTAAACAACTAAGAGTAGAACTGTTAGGTCAGGTGGTAGATGTCATCTGCCAAACAGTTTTTATGAAGCCGTTTGATCATTTTACATTCCCGCCAGCAGTGTGTGACAATTCGAGTCACTCCTGCACCTTCCTGAATTTTAAGTTTATATTCTTTCATTTTCTCATCAACCATGATTTCAGAGCTATGGAGGAGGGTCCTTCCTACCTGGTCATTTTGATCCTTGGCACTCCGATGATGGAATCTGGACTTCTGATTCTTATTCAGAAACTGTTACTTAAGTCTTGAATAAAAGTTGATGTTGATTTCAATGTTTAGGTTTCCTTCTTTGGGGTCTTGATTTTCTTACATGCTACCTGAGGACATGGTGCAAGAGTCAAGGTTGGAAATGCCAGCCTGGCTGTTCTGAGCTTTTTTCTGTCTGGTCTGGCACTGGGCCAGTTCCTTAGCCTCACTGAACCCTGGCTTCTCCTTTTTTAATCTGCAAGTTACGCTGTCCGTTAAAACCCTTTGAGACTCTCTCAAAGCATTCGTATTTGAGAAATAGAAATAATCGATTGTAACTGTGTGAAGCAATATTGCATCACAGACAAATGCTATTTAGAAATGTCAGGGTGGCTGCTTTTTAACAGCCTCAAGTAAGAGTCTGAGAGGCTGGTCACAGACCCAGACAGTGCCTTCCTGCCGGAGTTTTCTCTCTCAATTTTGTTCTCTTTCTTCTCCTGTAGCTTCGCATTTCCTCTTACATCCCAGGCTTCTGTCATTTGATGGCCCCTAAAATGACTCCGGCTAAAGGAATAGGTGGAAGGAACCACTTTGAATTTTTTCTCTTTCTTCATTCAAGCCTCAGATTGAGCTGCCCCTCTGAGGTGATGAACCTGCTGCTCCGAAAGAGTGTTTGGAGAGTGACCATGCCCTCCTTGCCTTCTGTTCCATATTTTCTCATAGGAATACCAAGGCCTGGTCGGTTTTTTGTTAGCAGAG
Source organism: Avahi laniger (assembly GCA_963575035.1). NCBI lineage: Eukaryota > Metazoa > Chordata > Mammalia > Primates > Indriidae > Avahi > Avahi laniger. Next base: position 21,337 of record CAUYSK010122298.1, read on the forward strand.
GTCTCTTAATCCCCCAGCAGGATTTATGAGTCTTTACCCTCCACAGCACCCAGGGATCAGTGTGGTATAGATCAGTGCATTCCCAAGTCAGGAAGATGGGAAGTGAAGTGGCAGGAGCTAGGAGGTTCCCAGATCATGACCTTGGGGCTCAGGATGCTCCAGTCACTGCTGAAACGGTTGTAGCCTGCGTTTGCAGCATAGTGCATGACAGAGGAGTCAGAGATTCCAAGGGCAATGTCTGCATTTTACCTTATTGTTCACTTGCCATGTCATGGAATTGAGGGAGGGGGACATGTGTGTACCTGTAGGGACATAACTGTGCTCTTCCTTGGAAGCTGGCTCCCTTGCCTCGTTGGCCTGGCATTGTGCTTCATCTGTTCAGTGTCGGCATTTTTTTGAGCATTAAGTGCTTGGGAAGGTTGAAACACATCCAAAGCTCCAAGAGATACGTGCCACAGACGTGTGATAGGCCAGTCAGAAGTTCTTCTTGCATCCTGACACTCCTTTAAGGACCTGATGACAGCTGTGGACCCACTTCTCACGCAAATGCACAGGCGTAAAATCCAGCTCTGGGTAGTAAGTGCTCGGCACATATGCATTTACCTGCCTTGCAGAAGCCATTTCTCCACCTAAAGTCTACTCACTTCTCTTATTACTGTGTTCTAAAGCCATTGCCTCTGGGGCTGTCGTGGTTGAAACCTGGTTGGATTGGGTGCTCTGACAATCACAGGAGTTTGTCGCATGACAGCTGCACGTCTTTTCTTTATCTATTTTAGTCCTTCTAGCACGAGTCTTTTCAGCTACATCTCAGGTTACTGAAGAAGATCTTTGCCTTCTCATTTTTTGGCTACTACATTCACGACACAGTGAGTGATGAGACAGAGTGGGGGGTACGGACACGCCCAGGGCGACGTCCCAGGATCTGGTAGTTTGTCAAGTTAGTTGACTTTCTACAATGTTGTTTTAATTAGAGAAGAGCAGTGTGATGTAGGCTCTCTCACTGCTGTGATATTTTTTTTTTTTAAATTCTAGGTAAGGAGACTATCTTGGGATGTTTGTTGTAACAAATTGGTCTTTATTTAGTCAGGGTTAGCTGAACACGCCATTTGTGTGTGGGTGACAGAGGAGCCTGCAGAGGCTGAGGGAGTGGGGGTGCCACAGATGCCCTTTCTTTAAAAAGTCTCATTTGCTGTATTTTTAAAACAATGTCTTTCTTCCCTTTGTGCTGGGCTATGAAATAGCTCCTTTTGCCATAAAGACCGACCTGGTGACGTGTGACGTTTCATCTGTGCATCAGCACTGTTGTGTGTCTTAGTCTTTCTTCGTCAAGGCCAGGCCTTGCCTTCAGGACACTGTGCCGGCTTGTCCAGGCTGGGCTGGGACACGGGAGGTTGGAGAGCAGTTTTCCTAGGGGTGGGCCTCTGTCCTCTGACCTAACACTTGGCCCCAGTCCCCCAGCACCTCAACTGGCTAGTTGTTTCTGAGGAGGCCAGGCATTTATTTCCTTCTCCCACGGTGTGATTTCACTGGAATGTTGTGCAGGAAACACCCGCAGGTGCACACACACACAGAGCGCCGGAATATATGCTCCCGAGGGCAGGACTCCTCTGTCCTCTTTGTTTGTCGGTCTGTTGTTGATGCAGTGCCCCCTGCGCTTACGTAGAACAGTGGTGGCATCGGGCACATAGAGGACACCCAACAAGTGCTCGTTGGACGAGGGAGTGCTCTTGGTATCTAGGAGGCAGGCCCCGCTCGTGGTGCCCACAGCCGTGTTCCCTGAGCAGGCCTGGTTCCCTGAGACTTGAGTACAGCTGTTACACACCCGGCTTTCTGCTCCCTGCACAGGAGGGGTGTGGGGGGAACGTGGAAGAGCCAAAGCGCTCTGTACACTTCTCATAGCCAGCCCTTCTTGCTTGCAGGGGGAGCTGATCACCTTCTATTACTACTGGAAGAAAACCCCCGAAGCAGCCAGCTCCCGCGCCCACCGCAGGCACCGCAGGCAGGCCGTGTTCAGGAGGATTAAGACTCGAACTGCATCCACGCCCGTCAACACACCTTCCAGACCCCCTTCCAGTGAATTCTGTAAGTGAGCATCTTAGCCCCACAGTATGTAGGGCAGTCGTGGAGCGGGTGTGCCTGTGTGCACACATGTATACGCACATGTGTGTGAAGCCTGACCTAAACGTAGCACTGACGGGGGGTGGGATTTAGTAGAGAGAGTTGTAAAAATTATTTGTACATTTAAATACATCTAGTAAACTCAACATCATTTTAAGTTTTTATAAAAATGTAAGTCTTGGCCTTGGCCTGATATGTTTTGGCCCTGGGCTAAAGAGGTTTTCCACTTAGTGGATGATACATTGTTTAAATTCTCCTTGTACTTTTGGTAGTAGTAAGATCAGATTAACACTTTCTTCTTTTCCCTCTTCTTGGTCTCACTATGACACGCAGTCTGATATTGAGGCCCGCACCTTCTCGTCCTCTAAAAATCTGGGAAATAGCAATAGTGCCTTCCAGCTCTGTCTTGGCCCAGGACACTTGACCTGAGGGGTCACCTGTGTTGCTAACGCAGACAACCAGAAGTAAGCTATTAGGACTGGCGGGGGCCACTCAGTGGAGACAGACGTCCTCAGGATGCCTGGGCATGTCAGGGAAGACAGCATGGATACACTTTTCCCAGTTCAAATTCACCAGTTGTGGGCCCCAGTGCCAGCTACCCCAGGATTCAGGTGTGACATCAGCCACCAAAAATCTGGCAGGGCAGGCCCTTGCACACGGCCCCTCACACAAAGGCTCTTTGTTCTGTGACTGACCCTGAAGTGATCCTTCATGAACGCTATCACACATCACACATCGGCCTGAGAAGCCTCTCTGACAGGTGGCTCAGAACCCCAGGCAAACCAGAGGTCACAGGGTGGCCCCAGGTCTTGGCTGAGTATTATGGTGTCTCCCCCTCCCCGCTCTGTGCCTGCCATGCCCAGTGGACCTGAGTTCAGCCAGCGAGGATGACTTTGACAGCGAGGACAGTGAGCAGGAGCTAAAGGGGTACGCCTGCCGCCACTGCTTCACCACCAGTAAGTGGCCTTGTCATGCCCCAGGGTGGGGGTGAAGGGCATGTCCACTGTGCCAGGTTGGGCTCGGACATTTGCGGGTTCTGAGCAGTTCCTGCGCTGACTGGTAAGCTGCCAGGGGCAGTGATTGGTTTGACATTTGCATCGTCCTTTGAGGTTACTTGAGAAAGTTGGAAATCTTTGTTTTAGTTTGTTTTGCTTCACTCCCCCATTTAGCAGTCAGTATGGAATACTGACCAGTAGGAAGGCCAGACTTGCTCAGGCAGGGACGGGGAGCACTGTGGTTCCTAGGAGCTTGCTGCCGGCTCTTCTTAGATGCCCCAAGATGAGGCAGGCTGGTGGACGATCCTGAAACCCTCTCCCGCTGCTGGGGGAGAGCAGGGCGGCACCGCCCCTGGGTTGTCTGAGTAACAGGTGCCTGTCCAAGCCCAGTGCTGCATGGTTCTGGTGGCGCCAGGGTTGGTTGGAGCCCATAGAAGGTCCCCTCTGCCCAGATGACCCCAGAGAGACGGACAGTTTCCATCGTTGGCACTCTGCACCCCTCCTTCCCCTCATGCAGCCTCCAAAGATTGGCACCACGGGGGCCGGGAGAATATTCTGCTCTGCACCGACTGCCGCATCCACTTCAAGAAATACGGCGAGCTCCCGCCCATCGAGAAGCCTGTGGATCCCCCACCGTTCATGTTCAAACCCGTCAAGGAGGAGGATGATGGGCTCAGTGGGAAGCATAGCATGAGGACGCGGCGGAGTCGGGGCTCGGTGAGTCCCCTGTGTCCATGGGACTCCTTACAGCTTCTCCACGTTGCTGGAATGCTTGGGGGCTTGAGTCCTCCAGGGGGAAGTGAAAGTTTTGTTTAGGTAGAGAAACAGACCCCTGGAGATGAAACGTCTTTGCCCAGAGGCAGTAGCTTGCCTGGGGCTGGGAGGAGCTCTCTATTCTCTTCTTGGGGGTCTATGGGGCACACGCCCTGAGCTTAGTTTGACAGAGAGCTCTGGGTTTCTGGCCCAGTGCAGGCTCTCCAAGTTCCTTAGAGAGCTCCCCAGCCCGTGGACTGGTCACCTCCAGTGTGGCATATCTCTGCAGTTTTCAACTTACAGACTTTTTTTTTGTGGTTGTTAATGTTTGGTCCTGTTTTGGACACTTTCTGGTACATTTCTGTACTCACTGCATAGTACCTTCCATAAAAAGACTTTGTTTCTTAGATTGAAAGGGTGGCAGGGACTTGGAGAGAGGGTTTTTCCAGATTTGGGGCCTAGAATACTAACAGGGTCTTTCATCTGGCACTGGCCTCCCCTGCCTGTTTCCCTTCTGGCAGGTGGGTGGGACTGTCCACCTTGCTCTGTCCCTGGTGTCCTGTCCAGGCTGCTGGCAGCCTGACCACTGCTCGCTCAGAAGGGAGCAGGTGAGCTGGCTTTAACTGTCATGCCCCGATCTCTTCTGAGCACTCGTGGCTTTGCAGAAAGATGCTGAAGTGCTCAGTGGTTTGGGAGCTTAGTGTGTTATTTGACGGCTTCATCTCTTTGGGTCATTTCCTGTCCTGTGAGATTGAATTCCCACATGTTTGGTTTGGTTGGGAAAGTGAGCAGGTACATGGAATAAACAGAAAGGGGGAGGTGCTTTAGAGATGGCTTCTGTGTGTCGGATTAGGTGGCCCATGCCAGTTTCCTGCGGCTCAGAAAGCCTCGTTTGTGTCTTCTAGCATTCATTGTTCAGGATGTCCCTCGGGCTGAGTGCTTTGGGTGTGAGAATGGCTCTTTTCCCTGCGGGAGGCCACCCATCCCCCTGCCACAGCTCTGTGCTGCCCTCTGTGCAGCAGGGGACAGGCAGGGGTGCCTGTCATTTGCCAGGGGCTGGTATTTGCTAAGAGAATGGTGGTGGGGACTGCTCTACAGGCTCCTGCCTGTGGCAGGGCCCAGTGGGCCCATGTGGAGACTAGGGATCCAGTGTCACCAGCCTTTGGTTTGGGTGGGCAGATGTCGACACTACGCAGTGGTCGGAAGAAGCAGCCAGCCAGTCCTGATGGTCGCACCTCACCCATCAATGAAGACATCCGCTCCAGTGGCCGGAACTCCCCCAGTGCCGCCAGCACCTCCAGCAATGACAGTAAAGCAGAGACGGTGAAGAAGTCAGCCAAGGTCAGGTGCCGGGACAGATAGTGGGGAGTCATCAGTCTGTCCCTCCCATTAAAACTGGGTTGCTCGAGTTGGTGTGCAGGGATGGACTGCAGACGCAGAGGCCGGGGGCCTGGAGAAAGCACTGACCTTTGGGGCCACCTCTGCCTTGGGTTTCCCAAGGCCTTAAAGGGAGAGGATACCTTCAAGGGGAGTGGTTGGAAGGATTCCCTCCGCTCAAAGCCAAGTACAGTTCTCCCTCAGTATCCACAGAGTATTGGCTCCAGGACCCCACCCAGATACCAAAATCCACTGATACTCAAGTCCTTGATATAAAGTGGTGAAGTATTTGCCTATAACCTACACACATCCTGTTGTATACTTTAAATGATTTCTAGATTACTTACAATACCTACTAAAATGTAAATGCTATGTGAATAGTTGTTAGACTGTATTGCCTAGGGAATAATGACAAGGAAAGAAAGATGTCCATACATGTGCCATACAGACGCAGCCATCGCTGTCCTAACTACATTTCTGATCCGTGATTGATTGAATCTGAAGTGCAGAACCCACAGATACGGAGGACCAACTGTAGTTCCCATCCCAGACACTTGCTCCTTCCTGGCCCTAGTTGGCCCTTTCTAGAGATTTCTTGCTTCTGAAGATGGAACTTAGAATGAGGGGACAGTGTCTACAAACAGCTGTCATTCCCTCCTGAATCTGATGGGACATCCTCCCTTAGCCTGACTGGTCCTTGTGGACTTTCCCACTGCAGAAGGCAAAGGAAGAAGTCTCGTCCCCTCTTAAGAGCACCAAGCGCCAGCGAGAGAAAGTGACCTCCGACACTGAGGAAGCCGACAGGATCAGCTCCAAGAAGACAAAGACCCAGGTGAGGGTCCAGCAGAGCTGCTGACTACAGCTAACGCTCCTTGAGAAGCCCACAGCCCACGTTCTCTGCAGGGTGGCAGGGCAGGGCTTGAGCTCAAGGCCCAGGACAGTGGGGTGGAGGCTAGAGTGGCCCTTGACATTGGCTGAGTCGGGGCAGGACCTGTGGTCCTGCTTCAGCTGCACAGACCTCTGCTGTATGCCAGGCACTGTCAGTGCAGGGCTGAGAGGGCTCTGTCCTCCTAGGGCTTCCATCCTTCCCTTCTCTGGCTCTAGGAGATCAGCCGGCCCAACTCACCGTCTGAAGGCGAGGGAGAGAGTTCGGACAGTCGCAGCGTCAACGATGAGGGCAGCAGTGACCCCAAAGACATCGACCAGGACAATCGCAGCACGTCCCCCAGCATCCCCAGCCCCCAGGACAATGAGAGTGACTCAGACTCGTCAGCCCAGCAGCAGATGCTGCAGGCCCAGCCTCCAGCCCTGCAGGCTTCCGGTGGGGCCACCTCAGTGCCCTCCACGGCCCCGCCAGGAACACCTCAGCTTCCTACTCCAGGGCCTACACCCTCTGCCACTGCAGGCCCCCCCCAGGGCTCCCCTGCAGCCCCCCAGCCGCCTAACCAGCCGCAGGCTCCAGCAGTGCCTGCTCCCCACGCACACATCCAGCAGGCACCCGGCCTGCACCCTCAGCGGCTGCCCTCACCACACCCTCCGCTGCAGCCGCTGACCGGGCCGGCTGGCCAGACCTCCGCGCCCCCCCATGCCCAGCCCGCCCTGCACGGTCAGGGCCCGTCTGGCCCTCACAGCCTGCAGGCTGGGCCCCTGCTGCAGCACCCAGGCCCCCCTCAGCCCTTCGGCCTCCCACCGCAAGCCCCTCAAGGCCAGGCCCCTCTGGGGGCCTCCCCAGCCGCAGCGCACCCCCACCCCAGCCTGCAGCCCCAGCAGCCCCCACGGGAGCAGCCCCTGCCGCCAGCACCCCTGGCCATGCCTCACATCAAGCCCCCGCCTACCACCCCCATCCCCCAGCTCCCGGCGCCACAGGCCCACAAGCACCCACCCCACCTCTCAGGACCCTCGCCCTTCTCCATGAATGCCAACCTGCCACCCCCTCCAGCCCTGAAGCCCCTGAGCTCCCTGTCCACACACCACCCCCCCTCAGCGCACCCCCCACCCCTGCAGCTCATGCCTCAGAGCCAGCCGTTGCCCTCCTCCCCCGCCCAGCCCCCTGGGCTGACGCAGAGCCAGAGCCTGCCCCCTCCTGCTGCCCCGCATCCTCCCTCAGGCCTCCACCAGGGGCCTCCCCAGCCCCCATTTGCTCAGCACCCCTTTGTCTCTGGAGGGCCTCCTCCCATCACTCCTCCGACCTGCTCCTCTACCTCCACCCCACCCGCGGGACCCAGCACCTCAGCCCAGCTGCCCTGCTCCGCTGCCGTTTCTTCAGGGGGTAACATGCCGGGGGGGGCATCCTGCCCACTGCCCACTGTCCAGATCAAGGAGGAGGCTCTGGACGATGCCGAGGAGCCTGAGAGTCCCCCTCCCCCACCAAGGAGCCCATCCCCTGAGCCCACTGTGGTGGACACCCCCAGCCACGCCAGCCAGTCAGCCAGGTATCCTAGGATAGGATCCCGGGTTGGAGGGGCGCAAGTGGGGTTTCGCCGGGAGGCAGGGCAGGGCGAGGCCTTGGCGGGAGCTCCCCGCTGGAGACGTGGCCTTTTGCAGGTTCTATAAGCACCTGGACCGGGGTTACAACTCGTGCGCACGGACAGACCTGAACTTCATGCCTCTGGCTGGATCCAAACTGGCCAAGAAGAGGGAGGAGGCCATTGAGAAGGCCAAGCGGGAGGCTGAGCAGAAAGCCCGAGAGGAGCGGGAGCGGGAGAAGGAGAAAGAGAAGGAGCGAGAGCGCGAGCGCGAGCGGGAGCGAGAGGCGGAGCGGGCAGCCGTGAGTCCTGGGGTGGGCGGTGTGTGCAGGGAGGCGCTGGCCCCCAGGCCTGGGAGCCACACCGGACCGCCCGGCTCTGTCCAAGGCTGCCTGGCTCGCTTCTGGCAGCTGGAGGGTGGGGTGCTGTTTACACCCCTCCCTGGGCTTCTCCCACAGAGCGGCACAGCCCCGAGCTGCTGGGGTCGCTGGTGCCGGCATGTCCAGGCTGACTCACAGCAGCGACTGGGTGTGCACCTGCCTGGGGCCTTTAGGGGAGAGGGCTGTCCTTCCTCTGCAGCTGTGGACCTGTGTCTCCTATGCAATTTGAAGGAGCCCGAGAGAAACGTGAGGGGAGGACCTGGCGGGAGAGCCAGGCCACGTGGGAGCCTCTAGTAGCCCTCCCCTGTGGCCCCTCGCAGGCTGGGTCCCCCGGGCCTCCTTCTGCAAGTGGGGTGAATGGGGAGCCAGCCTGAGAAATGTGCGAGGGCCTCGGGGTGAGGCTCCTGGCCTGCTGGGCTCACTGGCCCGCGCGCCCCCACCAGTCTCGCTCACGGATAGACGCGCTACCCCGCCCCACAGGTACACTGACGTACCTGGGGCACCAGGACAGCTGCAGGGACAAGTGAGACTGTTAGAGCAGAGTCTGGACGGCATCCTCATGGCAGGCCAGCGCTGGGGCCAGGTCTCTGTGTTGGGGTGGAGGGACCAAGTTGGCCTGTCGCTGCAGGATGGGAGCAGGGCAGGGCCCACCTCGCTTTAGATGCCCAGGCAGCTTGGTATCTCCCCCTCATGCCCTCCTTTCCTTCTGCAGAAGGCGTCCAGCTCAGCACACGAAGGCCGCCTGAGCGACCCCCAGCTCAGTGGTCCTGGCCACATGCGGCCATCCTTTGAGCCACCACCGACTACCATTGCTGCCGTGCCCCCGTACATCGGGCCCGACACGCCTGCCCTTCGGACTCTGAGCGAGTATGCCCGGCCCCACGTCATGTCACCCACCAACCGCAACCACCCCTTCTACATGCCCCTCAATCCCACCGACCCCCTCCTGGCCTACCACATGCCTGGCCTCTACAATGTTGACCCCACCATCCGTGAGCGGGAGCTCCGGGAACGCGAGATCCGGGAACGGGAGATCCGGGAGCGCGAGTTGCGGGAGAGAATGAAGCCAGGCTTCGAGGTGAAGCCACCTGAGCTGGACCCTCTGCACCCAGCCACCAATCCCATGGAGCACTTCGCCCGGCACAGCGCCCTCACCATCCCCCCGACTGCCGGCCCCCACCCTTTTGCTTCTTTCCACCCGGGCCTGAACCCCTTGGAGAGGGAGAGACTGGCCCTGGCAGGCCCCCAGCTACGGCCAGAGATGAGCTACCCTGACAGACTGGCGGCTGAGCGCATCCACGCCGAGCGCATGGCGTCACTGACCAGTGACCCCCTGGCCCGACTGCAAATGTTCAACGTGACTCCGCATCATCACCAGCACTCACACATCCACTCCCACCTCCACCTCCACCAGCAGGACCCCCTCCACCAAGGTGGGTGCCCCCGGCCAGAGTAGGGCGGGAAGGGGGCACGGGAAGCGGGCATAGTCAGAAAAGGGTCACTGTTCAAAGTAGAGCGCTCTTTTCGGAACGAATCCCTACTTCCTGGCAGATGTTAGAATATCCACCATCCACCTAGGACTCGTGGTTTTGCTTTATCACAGACAGCCCTTGTCTCTGCTCAGCTCCTCAGCTCTCCAGAGCTGCAAGTTTCCAGGAAGCTGCAGCACCCATGGGCCTTCTCACAGCTTCCTGTGTAAAGCTTAGGTTCTTGGCCCTGTGCCTGGGTGGAGGGTAGTGGCCTGTGCTCACTGGGGTGGGCCACAGCGCCTTGTGGCCTTTGGAGCCAAGGAAGGTGCAGGTGAAGGCACTGGGCTGCCCAAGGAAGCTATAGGTTGTCATTTAGGGAGAACTCAGAGGAGTCGTGGCTGGGTGTGATGGCTCATGCTGGTAATCCCAGCACTTTAGGAGGCTGAGGCAAAAGGATCACTTGAAGCTGAGAGTTCAAGACCACCCTGGGCAACATGGCAAGATCCTATCTCTACAAAACAATTTTAAAAATCAGCTGGGTGTGGTGATGTGCACCTATAGTCCCAGCTGCTTGGGAGGTTGGGGCTGGAGGGATCACTTGAGGAGTGCCCAGGAGTTTGAGGGTGCAGTGAGCTATGTGGTCACGCCACTGCACTATAGGCTGAGAGAGCAAGACCCTGTTTCTGTAAATAAAAATAAGAGGAGTCTTCTATTCCCTTGGGGAATGGGGCTGGGAGCAGTGCTTGTGGCTTTGACTGAGTACACTGAGCCAACCCACCTGGCCAGGGCTGCCCAGGAGCTCCTGAAGGTCAACTGAGTGGCCAGCTCAGGGGAAGCTGGCCTGAGGCAGAGGCAGGCACAGCTGACATCCCCACTCCCTCTAGCTCAGCAAGATGGAGCCAGAGGAAGGTCTGGCTGTGCTCAAAGGTAGACAGGTGTGCCGACCCCATGGGACAAGGCCTGCGTGGAGGTCCCGTGGCGCAGCCTACGTGCAGGGCTTCCCTTTGGGCCAACCTCCAATGCTGGCAGGAGGATAGCTGACAGAGCAGGGCCCGGGCGGGGGAGGGCAGCCATCTTGCCTGCAGACACCAAGTGCCTCTCCTACCCGTGTGCCCAGTTCTGACACAGGAGGGCATTCACCACTGTGCTCCTGGCACCTGTAGCTTTGATGCCCCGTGGTGTGGGCCTTATACGCCTTATAAACGGTGTGTAAGGACAGGCGTCATTCGCTCATGCATCATTCAGCTGAGTGGTGGGGGCAAGGTGGTGTTATCTGAGGGGAGAGCTGCACGGTCTGGAGCCAGCAGAGGAGAGAGCAGTGTGAACTGAGTCCTAGCCCGCAGCACCTACTCTGCCAGCCACCTTTGGGTTCTGTGGTTGAAGGGCAGGGAGGCAGCCCTGGGGAAGGAGGTGCCAGTTCAACACCAGCCAGGGCAAGACTGTGGGTTCCTGTGAACCTAACAGGCACAGGGTGGGCCCAGGGTGGTCAGCCAGGTGGGCTCTGCTGATCCCAGGTGGTCCGGAGCACTGGGCAGGGGTGTTGCCTGTAGGGAGTGCTGGGGAGTGGGCAGAAGTGTGTGCTTAAATGGTCAGCTCTGCACCTTTCTGACGTGGAGCTCCCACAGAAGGTGGTGGGGCAGCCACTGCAGATCGGGATTATTTGCAGCCAGATGATGCATCCAGGCCTGGTGACCAGGGGCCAGCGTGGGTGAGGAGGAGGTCGTAGCAGTTCCAGCCAAGGAAGACAAACATCAAATGAGCTATGTGCCACCTGCATCTGGCCTTTTGTCCTTCTCTTAGGCTCAGCAGGCCCGGTTCACCCGCTGGTTGACCCCCTGACTGCCGGCCCTCACCTGGCTCGCTTCCCCTATCCCCCTGGGACCCTTCCCAACCCTCTGCTTGGACAGCCCCCCCATGAGCACGAGATGCTACGTCATCCAGTTTTTGGTAAGGATTTCCTTAGGGGAGGTGGTGGGGGGTGCCATGTGAGAGTTGAGTTAGTTGGAGGTCTGGTGTACTGTCCTTGTTCGTTTATTCATTCATTCATTCATTCTTTCATGCATTGAACAAATGTGGGGTCTTGCCCGCTGTGTGCAGGGGTCCATGTGGGAACAGGGCAGGCAAACTCCTGTTCTTAGAGGGCTTCCTGGGCTGGGGCCTGTTCATGCATTACCAACAGCCTTGCTGAAGGCCAGGACTGCAGGGTCGGTGACAGCAGCAGAGGCCCCTGATGTAGATGGGGCTCAGGGGAAGGCCTCTCGGAAGGAGGAACACTGGGCTGTGGCCTGGAGTGGGAAGGACTGGCTTGACTGGCTGCTGGGCAGGCTCCCTCCTGGCCGCCTTGCTGGTCACTGCCTGTACTGCCGTTCTCCTGGCCAGTCCTCTGGCTGTTTCTGTAGCGGAGGCTATTTTGTGTTTGGCAGGCGCCCCCTACCCTCGAGACCTGCCTGGCGCCATCCCACCCCCAATGTCGGCGGCCCACCAGCTGCAGGCCATGCATGCCCAGTCTGCAGAGCTGCAGAGACTGGCCATGGAGCAGCAGTGGCTGCACGGACACCCCCACATGCATGGTGGCCACCTGCCGAGTCAGGAAGATTATTACAGGTGAGCTGGGAGGGAGGGAAAGGGGCACTGTCTGAGGCCAGGGCCTTGCCCACTCCATGTGTGCCCACGGTGCTCTCTCCCTGTAGGGGACCTCCATGGAGCCACCGGGATGGGAGGGACACACGAGGGGTGGGCCAGCTATGCGGGAGGCTGCTGGGTTGGGGTTGTTTGCTTCAGGGGGAGCCCTTGCCCGCAGGTGTCTGGGCCCCCCAGCGTTCCCCCCTGTCACTTTGGGGTGCTCTGAGCCTGCCTGACCCTGAGTATTCTTTCCTTTTTTTCCTTTTCAGTCGACTGAAGAAAGAAGGTGACAAGCAGTTATAAGTTATTTATTTGTTAACGCTGGCTGTGGAAACCCCAATTCTTGGGGGGAGAAACAGGACTTTTTACATACAATAGGAGCTGCAAAAGCAAAAAGAATATCTTCTAAAGATTTCTTTATATATTTAAAAACCCCACAACTAAAAATGTATCCACATAATAGTGTTCGTTTGTCGAGAGGATTTCCTGAGACTGACTTGGGTCCCCCTGCATGACAGTCCCCCAGAAACTTAGCGAGTCCTGGACTGGACTGAACATTCAGAAAGCTCCCTGCAATCTTGGGGTTTGGCTTTAGTTTTCTTTTCCTTGATTTCTCAGTAGGTGCTAGACTCCACTTCACACCCTTCACTGTGCGTCAGACACGCTCAGTTGCGTGTGTTCCGAAACCCACATGGTTTGCAGATAGGCGGCATATGAGTTTGGAATCCAAGAGCTATAATTTTTAAAAAATCTTTTAATACATTGTAGGAAATCTTCATAATTTGAGAAAGTTCTGCAGCATGGCTTTTTATGTCTGTAAATAAATAATTTTAGAACAGCCTTTTTTTCCTTCCACAAACTACTATTCTGATCTATTTTTTCCAGCCATGTCACTAATTGTCAATTCCCACCAGCTATTGACAGAATACAGAGTTGATTTTTTAATAAAAAGTTATATATAATTATCCCTTTAATTAAAGGGAGCAGATGGGTGTCACCAGCTACAATGGGCGAAAGCTCGGGACTAGGCCTGGCCACAGCAGCGGCATCCAGGGGTTTGCAGGGACAATGTTACAAGTCGTCGTTTTGCTGCTTTGACTTTCACTCTGTCTCTTCCTAGCACGTGCTTTGCCGGACATCTGTGAGCTCCGACCTCAGTTTGCACAAGGAGTGCAGGCGTTTGAGTGTTCACTTTCTGTTCCCTGCTGTCACCGTTGTCCTGTTTTTGCAGGCTGGAGAGCACATGTTTGTGTGTGTCTGATTGTAGATTTCCTTATAGATTTCTATGCACACACATTTGATTGTTCTGGATGAACTGCCTTTTTTAATACTCTGAAAATTTCATAAACATTCTAGAAAATTCAAGAAAATGATTCCATACAAATAACTCAGCACACGAAAGACCCAGGACATATGCTTGCCAAAGGAATCTGTTAGAAATCTGCCCCTTAATGCATGTCGTCATTTGGATCTTGGGTGAAGACCAAGCCAAGTCATCCTGGCCACAAAGCAGAGGCTGCTTTGGGGCAAGGGAGACCCTGGAGTTAGCATGGTTGTGAGTGGCAGCCTGCATTTTCAACCCAGGAGCGAGTCTGTGGATGGTGACCCATGTCAGTCCTGGGAAGCCACGTCCCACTCTTCCTCCTGGAAGTAGGAACTGGAGTCCAATCCGCAGACGTGAAGTTGGAAAGCAGGCTTCCACATGGGAGGTACCACTGTTCAGGCGGCCAGCCCTTCAGAGCAGAACTGTCCTGGACAGCGCCTGCGCTTTCTGAGTTCTGACGTTAATGCACTTTCTCTGAAGCAGAGGTTGGGGGGTGTCTGGGGACATCCACACCCGTTGGTCAGGCTTCCTTCCAGGATGTGGCCCCTCCCAACCCTCTTCTCTCAGACTCTCAAGGGCCATTTCTGCCACTGTTTTGGTGGTCACATCCAAGAATTGTCAGAAAAAAGAAACCACACTGTGGGTCAGTGGACACGAAGTGCACCCAGGCCCCAGGCCACATAGGGGCAGGCGGAGAGGCTGGTGGTTTGACCCAGAAACCAGCAGGAGTCGGCTCAGATTCCGGTTCTGCGTTCAAACCTACATCAGGGGCATTCCCAGTTTTTGTGAAAACTGTTGGGTTTCAGTTGAGATAGATTGTTTTGTGTGTTGAAAATGTTTATAGTTTCTTCTCCTTTCATTTTATCTCATTCCATTTCTGCCTTAACTTCAGTTCCTAGTGGGGAGGCAAGCTCAGATCAATCCTTTGTCATCAGACTTCTGGCCCGGTTGGCATAGAGGCGTTTGTTTTCTTCTGGGGGTGGTGACATGCCATCAAGGCGGGTTGTTCTGCTGCAGGTTCGTCCGCGGCCGAGTGGGGCCTCTTCCGCTGGCTCCGGACAGGCAGGCACGTCCGCTGCCCCGCTCCTGCGGCCGTGCCACCACCTTCTCTCCCTTCTGTTCTTTTTCTTTCTGGTAGGACGCATCGTCTACCATTCAGTTAAACCTTCTTTGTCTCCTTTCTCTACCATCCGTTTTTCCCAAGAAGAGAAAGAGTGAAGTACTTTGAAGTCTGTACTTGAAAACTGTCTGAAGGTGTTCTCTTGCTAGGTTTGGTTTTCTCCCCGCAGCCCAAGGTGAAGCACTGAGATTCTTCCATTAAAAAACCCCGCAACCTAAAACCCTTCCCTGATCAACTGCAGCTTTTTTAGGAGGCTGCGGGCCTTCATGGTGTCTTTGAAGCCCAACCACTTGGTTTCCTTTTGGATTTTCCTTCCTCTTGTTGGAAGTTTGGTTTGACTTTTCTGTGTTTCGTACGTATCTTGTTCAGTGTCGTCAAGGTTGAGCTTCACGTTTCACTGCAGCAGGAGCAGGGCAGAGCGTACATTCTGATTTGCTCCGTTTATATATATCTTGAAGCTAAATGTATATATGAGTAGTTTGCCATGAGATAACACAGTGTAAAAGAGTAGACACCCAGAAATCGTGACTTCTGTGTTCTCTCCATTTGAGTATTTTGTAATTTTTTTGAAATATTTGTGGACATAAATAAAACCAAGCTACACTACGACACCTAGGTGTTGGCTGGTGCACTGTCTTGTTCCCGGAGCGTGGATGGGGATACTGGCTGTGGCCTCTACCCCAGGGGAAGGGGCGGAGGGAGAATCTGTGTTCCCTGCTGCTGGGGACCCTGCTTCCTTCCCAGAGTGGCTTCCAGGAGAAACCATGTCCTCTCTGGTAAGAGGACAGGGTTTCTCTGGTGAGTATGCTCACTGAGGATGCTCCCCAAGCAGTAGGATGGGCCCAAGGCGTATTGGCACTGGGACCAAGCACACCCTGCTTCGCCATTCACCCCACGTCTCTGTAATTGGTGGACGTCGCTAGGGTGTATGTGGTTCCTTCCCTGCCTAGAAGAGGTCTGAGCCACCCACCCGGTCAGTGCTGTCCCTGGCTATTCTCCTGCCTTGTCCCCTCTCTCCCTCTCCCTGAGGCCTGCCAGCACCCCGGCTCCCCGTTGCCCTCCCGGCTGAGGCTGCATCCAAGCCCCTGTCGGGGAGGCCTCAAGGGGACAGCAGCCATCAGTGGATTTGTGCAATGCTGCTTCTCCTGAAGGACGTTTTCAGGACGGTTCCTGGGAATTTATATGCTTCCCTTTTATCTGGAATATGGTCATGAGTTTCTAGATGTTTTGGGAGATGGGGCAAAGGTAGCCCAGAGAGCTCACTCTTAGTAAACTGCCCTCCTGCCCGGCAGGGTCTGCCACATGGTGATGAAGGCCCGGGAACAGCTGTCGGCTGCCGCCTAGTTCAGGACGGGAGGAAGCATTGCCAAGCAGGGCCCGGCGGCAGGCAGGGTGATGGCCCGTGAGGCGATTCCTGATTCCTGTGTCCCTCGAACAGCAGGGACCCTGCTCAGCAGCTTGGGTGGCCAGGGCACAGGGGTGGCCCGTAGCCACAAGAGGGTCTTGTGTGACAGGGTGGAACTGTGTCTGGGGCTGGCCTCCGGGAGCCTTCTTGGCTGGGCTCTTATCTAGACTGCTCTTTGTGAAACTGCGGTTTCTAATGGGCATCCATGAAGCAGGTTTCAAGGTTGTTAAGACCTGAGTGGTGGATATGTAGTGTTATGCTCAAAAAAGCCTTCATCAGAGCTGAACAGGTTGTGACGGTTTCTCAGGTATGGACAGCTGTGGCCATTGTCGCTACTCTGCCACGTACCCGTTCCGAGGAGGGCCAGGCATGCTGACTGGATATCTGCTGGGGAACAGGGAGAAGATAAATGCTGCTGGCCAGCACTGGCCCTGGTATGCCCCTTGGCCCTGTGTTCCTATGGATGGGTCCTTGGCTGGGGCATGGTGGCTCAGCAGCCCTTTCTGGTTGCGCCACAGGTGGGTTAAGAAAATGGCATTTTGCAGAGCATGGCGCGAGGCCTAGCGCCGCAGCACAGCTTAAGAGCGTGGCTGCCTCGCTGATAAACATCCATGGTAAATCCACGAAAGAGATCTCCTGGGTACATGAGGATGACTTATCTGAAGGGCAAGGATGCACCGTGGGGAGACGAGCAGTGACCTCACACGGGGGAGCTGCTACCTCTAGGCCTCAAATATCAGCACCACTGCGCTGTGTAGTTGTGGGTACAAAGAGCTGGAGTGGGGGTCAAGGCCAGGGCCCTTGTGCGTGAAAGCTAGAGGGGACAAGTGGGGACCCCATCTCAGCCAGGAGCCCCTCACCGGCCTTGGCCTGACCACACAGTGAGACCCAGGACAGTGGGAAGGGAGCACGAATATAGACTTCAGTGATCACCCCAACCTCACCTGGCCAACCCAGAAAGGTCTAGGTACATTCCTGAACTGAGAGCTTTGGAATCAGAACGGAACCAGTTATGCAGACACCTGGGAGCCAAGGTACCAGACCCCAAGAGCAGTGGACCCCTGAGCAGGTCACAGGCCAGCGGGACAGAGAGGTCCTGGCCTCCTTGAGAGACCAGCCGGCGAGCCTGCTGGCACAGGCAGGCCATGGCCGTCTAGCAGGGCTGACTCAGGCTGTGCGGTAAAGTGAGCCCTTTCTGGGTTCATGGGGTCCCTGAGCACCTGGCGGGGTGGGCCACGGGAGCTGCAGTTTCATCGCGGAGCAGGGGCACCGGAACTTCAGCCGTGCGCTTTACCTGCGGACTTGAATGCCTCGCTGGGTTCTCTCTCGGCACCGTGCTGTTGACCGATGGAGGTCTTGTATCCAAGGTCCTTTCCCTAAGTCCCAGCTGCCCGGGGAGCTCTGGCAGCTGAAGTTCTGGGCCCTGGTTCTCTGCTCCTCCCACCCAAGGTGGCTTCTCTAGTGGCTGTCTTTGCCAGGAGTGATAATTGTTTCCTTTGGCATAACAGGGACCCAGGCTGCAGAAGGTACCCCTGTGCCACCCCCCGCCGCCGGCTGTGTCTGTGCGCAGACATTCCAGGTCCCCTACCCTGGGCGTCTTGTTACTGGACCAAGTTCTGTGTGTGGACGGCCGCTCGCTCCATAAACATGTGCTGCACGATGGGCCTTGCAGCGAAAGGCTCCTTGCTACCTGTCTCAGTGTGCCGTTGGGTTGTAGGTGTGAATGACCACCCAGAAAGACCTTTTAGTCTCATCCAGGGTGAGCCTGTGCACTTCCCAGGAAGCTTCATGCCCACTGCTGGGCGCCTAACGTGGCTCCCCGCCCGAGTTCCTCTTAATCTTTCTGTCCCGACTAGCTGAGCTGCCCTGAGGGATCCCACAACCCCTCTGGCCCCAGCCCTGGTTGACACCATTCACAGAAGGGGAAGCTGGGGGGATCTGCCTCTGGTGAGCCCCCGGGGTATGAATGCCCATTGTGGTGTGTGAATCTGATTGAAAGTAGGGCTTTAAGGCACTTTTTAGTTGGCCCAGAGAGGATTCCTGAGGCTGTCGCACTTTTTAAGGCCTTTGCTTCCTTCCTCTGCCGGGCCGCTGGTCGGCTCCCCTCCCTCACTCGCGGCTGCTGGTCGCGCCGCAGAACAGTTTTTGTTTTGGCCGGTCCTGGCCACCAGGTGGCAGCAGTTACAAAGCCCGGCCGCGGGCCCCGAGGGTCGCTGTGCCCAGGTGCCGGGGTGAGTCAAGGTGCCCTGAGGTGATTGATCCAGGGAGGGGGCACGTGGGGATGACTAGAAGCATTTTGTGCCTTCCTGTCTTTTCCTGGAGCAGGTGTCCAGGTAGGCTGTTCAGAGATAAAGGGGCAGGGAAGCAGCTGAAACAGATCACAGCAGGGCAGGGGTGGGTGAGGGGGGCCGTGTGTGCAGGGGAGGTGAGGCCATGGCTGCAGGCAGGCCGGCAGGGCCCAGGCGCAGCTGTTAGGACAAGGACAGGAAGTTTTTTCTCTGATGCATCCCCCCCTAGTACCTGGGACATATACAGTAGGCACTCAGTAAATGTTCCCTGAATGGAAAAGGATCCAAGATGGATCTCAGCAGTGGATAATTTCCAAGAATCGTCTCCAGTAACTGTCCCCTGGGCCCCCCAAAAGTCCACCGTGAGCAGCTGCTGCCCTTGTGTGCCTCAAAAGGTGCTCTATCCCCAGGATGTGCGGGCCTACCCTCCTCGGGGCCCCCGAACCCACTCCTGCTGCACACTCCGAGTGGGGGAGGGCCCGGGACACCCACTGTGCAGCGGGCCCAGGCAGCTGTCGTTCTTGCGTATTCAAGTAAATGCGCCTGTGTTCCCTGGGCAGCCTGACGCCCAAGCCCACGAGCGCTGGGCTGTCGCCGCCGCACCCTGTCTCCAGCGGGCGGCCAGGCTTAGTGCAACAGGAAGATAGAGACACAAACCCCTCATGGTCAATTCCTTCGGTCGGTCACCCAGTTTCCACGGCGCCCCCAGGCAGCTAGGGGGGTGTCGCTTCCAAAGGAAGGGAGCCGATTTTCAAGTTTGCTGAGGGGAAATTCTGCAGTGGCTTCGAATTTTGGTGTTGCAGTTTTTGTTTTGATTTTAGTGACCTGAGAAGTGGCTTTCTTTCCCTCTCCTCCTTCCTCTTAATGGAATGAGAAGCCCCCTCTGAGCTGAGCTCCTGGGGAGCAGACGGAAAGAAGCTGCCGGCCCCTCGGCACATGGGCAGGCTCAACATTTGCTCCAAGAGTGTTTAGCAGCATGAATCCTGGAGTCAGATTCCCCAGGTTCGAATCCCAGCCCCGCCAGGTATGAGCATGTGACCCTGTTGTCACCAAGGCCAGTTGGTTGGTGTACTTGTCTCAGGGTCCAGGTCTGTAAAATGGGGTAAGGAGACCTCCCTCCCAGCGTGACGGGGTGGACAAGGCGGGATGTGTACCACCGCTCGCCGCCGCCTCCTCACCAGGTCTGGGTCTTTACGTGGAGAACGATCCTCTGACGTGCGGCTCTTAGCGAGTCCCCGGATCCTGTGTCTGCTGCCACTGCCACCTGCTGGGGACAGATTGAAGGTCAGGGACATCCTGCAGCTCTGCTCCACCCACTGTCCCTCGCAGTCCCCAAGGTGGGGCAGATCCTGGGAACAGAGAGGCTGACACAGCCATCCCCACGTGTAAGGGCCATCTTCGTTTACTTAGAAAGTTCTAGGAACAGGGCCCAGGATTTAACAAGCCAAGAGTACAAGGGAGCCTCCCTCCTCTCCATCTGTTGCAGATTTGACCAGTTCTGGACAAAAACAGCCCAGGACAGAGGACAGCCATCCAGCCCCACACTTTCTAGAAAATCCGAAGCTCTTCTAAGCAGTGTGAATGTGGGAGGATAAGTCTGCAGTTCCAGAAAAAGTGGGGGACTGCAGGAGCCTGTGTCCAAGGAGGCTGAAAGGGGCCATGCGGCTGGAGCAGCTGTTGAGTTGCTCCGTGCTTCACCTGCACACCTGCCTCCATTCATAGCCACAAAAGATGAAACCACATGACATGAAGCACAGGGAAAGGACTCACCGATGCCAACCAGGGTGGGCTGCACGGAGGAG
The DNA here is from genome assembly GCA_963575035.1 of Avahi laniger. Lineage (NCBI taxonomy): Eukaryota > Metazoa > Chordata > Mammalia > Primates > Indriidae > Avahi > Avahi laniger. The sequence continues at coordinate 41,455 of CAUYSK010122298.1, forward strand.
GTGGTGTTTCAGACAAACCTAAATGGAGGAATCAGATATTGATGGGCAGAGAAGAGGTGGACTTCGCCCGCAGGAAGAGGTGGAACACAGAGAGTCCGTGGCCAGGAGGATCCCGTGCTGCAGTATGGGAGGCTGACGACACATGGCAGGTGGTGGCTCCGGAAGGCGCCTGGGCCCAGATGGGAGTGAGGAACTTACACCCAGTTCCTTAGGCTCTGAGGAGCCACAGAAGGTGTCCAGGAAGGAAAATGGCCTCAGACCTGTGTTCACAGCTGCCCAGCTGCAGGGGAGGATGGACATGAGGCCAAAGTGGGCCAGGAGCAGACAGGGATCCTGGACTCCGGGGACCCCATAGGGACCACCTTGGCTCCAGGGCAGTAGTAGGCAATGGCACTGAGGGAGAGGCTTAGGGGAGGCTGTGGCCCTGGTGAGGAGGCTACCACAGTGTCCTGCAAAGGGCCATGGTCTTTGTGCCCATCTGGCTCTATCTGGTCACAGAAAGGGGATGGGACACTGCCATAAACCCCAGACTCTCCCTGAGGCTGGCAACGGGCCCTAGGACCACTGTTGTTTGTTTCACACATGTGTTCAGGGGTGTCTTGTATGTTCCCAAGACATAAGGACCATGCATTGAGGGTACCGGGGCTGCACAACCCCATGCGAGGCCCCGTTCCAATGCACCGGGTACAACCGTGACCCAGCCACGACCCTGCCCTTGTGGCCAGGAATCACAGTATAGGGAAAGAGCTTCCCAGGGGCATCTGAGAAGGGGCCTCATCAAGTTTGGGGTGTCAAGTGATGGAAGATGACCAGAGGCCACATGGCATAGGACTTTCACACTCACAAGAAGTCTGAACTTCATCCGGGTCTGTAAATGGGCTCTGGAAGGCAGCAGGCACAGGTCTGTGCAAACCCAGGCCCCGCGTAGGATGGGTGGATATGTGGATGGGTGGATGAGTGGATGGGTAGATATGTGAATGGGTGGGTATGTGGATGGGTGGATATGTGGATGAGTGGATGGATGGATATGTGGATGAGTGGATATGTGGATAGGTGGATGGGTAGATATGTGGATGGGTGGGTATGTGGATTGGGTGGATGAGTGGATGGGTAGATATGTGGATGAGTGGATGGGTGGTTATGTGGATGAGTGGATATGTGGATTGGGTGGATGAGTGGATGGGTCGATATGTGGATGAGTGGATATGTGGATTAGGTGGATGGGTGGATATGTGGATTGGGTGGATATGTGGATGAGTGGATATGTGGATTGGGTAGATGGGTGGATATGTGGATGAGTGGATATGTGGACGGGTGGATGGGTAAATATAAGGATGAGTGGATATGTGGATTGAGTGGATATGTGGATTGGGTGGATGAATGGATATGTGGATTGGGTGGATGAGTGGATATGTGGATTGGGTGGATATGTGGATTGGGTGGATGAATGGATATGTGGATTGGGTGGATGAGTGGATATGTGGACGGGTGGGTGGATGGATGGATATGTGGATGAGTGGATATGTGGACAGGTGGATGGGTGGATGGGTAAATATGAGGATGAGTGGATATGTGGATAGGTGGATGGGTGGATGGGTAAATATGAGGATGAGTGGATGGGTAGATTATGTGGATGGATGGATAGGTGGATATGTGGATAGGTGGATGAGTGGATGGGTAGATTATGTGGACAGGTGGATGGGTGGATGGGTAGATTATGTGGATGGATGGATAGATGGATGAGTGGATGAATGAGAGAATAAATGAATGAGTGAATGAATGATATGATACCTTCTGACCCAAAAGAATTGCATGCTCTCACTCTACCCTGGGATGCAATGGACAGAGTGTGGGCTGGTCAGACCAGGCTCTCTCTACCTCAGCACTGTTGACATCTGGGGTTGACGGTTCTTTGTTGCTGGGGGCTGTGCACTGCAGCATGTTACAGCATCCCTGGACGGTGGCACCCACCTGAGTTGTGACAACCAAAATTATCGCAGACACTGCCGAATGTCTTACTGGGGAGGAGCGGCAAAGCGGCCCCTGGCTGAGAAGCACTGGGTCACACCTGTACTTTCAGTAAATGCTGCTTACAAACCTCCCCCTGCCAAGTCCCCCTGGAGAGAGTAGCCGCGTCCCCGGGTGACTTCTTACCCCTCCCCTCAGAGGAGCCACACCTAGAAACCGTAGGCTTTGCTGCTGTCCTTTATTATTTTGTCACATATTTACATTCCAGCAGGAGGCCCGTCCCCCTGTCCACCAAGGCCCTTTGGTCTCTCCTGGCCCCGCCTGCCCCGGACCCCAGGCAGGGCACAGCCCGGAGCCCAGGCTCCCGTGGGTCAGACATTCAGCAGGAGGGGCCGGTGCTCCTCGTCCGTGGTGTCACCGGGGGGGATTTCATAAATGACGAACAGGGAGGAGTAGAAACAGCCGAGGAAGGACACGAGGCTGGAGAAGTACATCACCCCATTGGCGCTGCCCACGGCCGAGGTCAGGGGCCCCAGGACCAGCGACACCAGAATCTGGGCCAGGAAGTACTGGCAGCTCAGCAGGGAGATGTCCATGCCCATGCCCCGCCGGGTGCCGTCCACGCCGGACCCTGCGAACTGAGAGATGATGCGTCAGGCAGAACCGCCATGCGGGGCCGCAGTGACAAGGTGACCGAACCCTGAGCATCCTGCAGGCCTGGGAGGCCCAGGCGGCCCACGCACGGCGGCCTCACATTTTCCGGCACCGACATGCACAGGGAGTTCAGCCGAGAGTTTGATGACATTTGTGTCTGGAGAGACGACGACGATGAAAGAACCTGTGACTAACGGGGCGCAGGGAGGGGCTCCCACAGGACACTCTCCCCGTGCGGCGCGGGGCGCTCTCCCCTTCCTCTCACCGGGAGCAAACGATCTGCGCGGCCGGCTGCCCAGGCTCCACTCGGCCCCTTCCTCACGTCTGTTAGGGAAGCCTGTCACTGCCTGAATCACCCCGTCACGGGGACAGCGCCGGGACCTTTGCCCGTTTTTCCGGACGTCCCTGTGGCTCCAGCTGGAGGCTTCCCACCCACTGCACCTGCCAGGGGACGGTGGTGAGAACGTGGCCTTTGGGGTGCAGGCCTCAGGGCACTGTGGTCAGCCCTGCACCTGCCGCCCCGTGGAGGCTGGGGACACATGAGCATCTAGGGGACTCCGCAGGCCACAGATTCCCATCGGCTCTGACTCTGGTCAGAGTGGCCCTTGGCCCTCTGTGTCCCTCCCATGGGGAAGGGCAGTCCTTTGCCATAAACTGGCACCTCCGTTTACCCCAGTGAAGGAGGCAGTGGGCTCCAGGGATCTGACAAGGGGACGCTGCCCATCTAGCGTGACCGAGCTGGAGCTGAGCGCGCGTCACGGCATCCACCCATGGCACAGCCCCCGGCAGGCCGGCGACGCTGCTCTTCACTCGGGGCTGGTGACCCTGCCAGGGACTGAAAAACTCCTTGGAACAAATCGGGGCCAGGCCTGGCGGGCGACTGCGGCACAAGACTCAAGGGGGCACAAGAAACTCGGTGACCTGAACAACACTTTAACACCGTGGCTTCACCGTGTGGAAAGGTCACAGTGGGACTTGCCATGCGCCCACAAGCAGGAACGAGGTGCTGACACACGTCCCACTGAGTCATGGGAGCCGGACACGGAAGGCCACACGTCGCGAGAGTCTGTTTACATGACACGTCCCGGACAGGCACGTCCACAGGGACAGAAAGCAGGCCCGCCACCACCGCCAGGGCCCAGGGAGAAGGGGGGCTGGGGGAGGTGCGGAGGGGCTTCCTCCTGGGGTGGCAGCCCCGTTCTGAAATGGGTTGCGGTGAAGGCTTGCAGCTCTGCGGTTACACGAAAACCCACTGACTCGTACACGTGACATGGTGACTCACACGCTGTTACGCGGTGACCTACGGCTCGGCACGGCTGTCAAAGGACAACCCATGCCCAACAGGGTATCAAGATTTTTGCAAAAGGCAGGACCAGTGTTCCAGTTTTCCTTTTGCCTCGGACTCTGGTATGGCCTGGCCGGCACTGCTACGGATCCTGCCTTTATTTAAAATTTGGATTCTTTTTGTTTCCTGTGGATTTTGCCGTTAATTCTGATTTCTGAAAATACTGCGGTGACCTATGATGAATCTTTCCTGCTACGTGACAAGGTGGTCGTTGTGTCTGTCACTGGGAGGGGAGAGTGGCTCTGTGGAGTTGTGTGAGTGACCCCGCATTTACTGCGTCCTTGTCTCTCTCTATGTCCTCGTCCCCTCCTGGGCCATGCCCTGCGGGTGCCAACACAAGCCCGGCAGCGATGAGGGGGCCGGGGAACAGGACTGTTGACAACTGAGTTTTGTTCCAGGCCAGAGTGCGGGGCCCTTCACAGGCGTGATCGTCACGCCCACAGCCTCGGCCTCCTGCGCCCAAGCAAGCGCCGGCTCCGCGTCTCCAGTAGCTGGGAGTGCAGAGCCGGCAGTACTGGAAGCTTCTGGAGCGGAGGGAAAGCGACAGCAAAGGAAAGGGCAGGGCGTGGAAGAGGCGGCGAGAGGAAGGAGTCTCGCGGTGGAAACCGAGTGCGCCTGAGAGCCGAGCGCGGGTTGCAGCATCGGGAGACGCGGCGTCCGCAGGGCGAAGCACGTGGCCTTGTCCACGGGGAGGTCTGACCTCTGCCCCGGCCCGACCAGAATCTCCGTCTGCCTGGGGCCTTGGGTCCTACTCTATGGTCTGGTTTAGGGTCTGGCTACACCTGGATAGTCTCAGGAAAGAGACTGGTCGTGCCAGAATGACCAACTCAGCGACCTGGGGCGGCAGCTTTTGGTCACCGGTATCAGTCGATCTGGACACGGCGACCAACTATACGGCCAGTGAACGGTCACAGCACGGGATGGAGCCCCCTGGAAATCTCTGAGAATTGGAGCCGGGGGCGTCCGTGGGTGGCAGTGCTCCGTCCCATTGTCACACGCTGACGCCCGGAGGCCAACGCATCCTGACCCCCGTGAGGAGATGACAGGAGCTTCGTGCCTGCCATTTTTCCTGGCCTGTGGCCTGTGCGCTTCTTTCCTCAGGTGATTTTGACCTGTGCCCTTTTTCTGTAATAAACTGTTATCGTGAGTGTTAAAAACGATCCTGACTGCTGCGCATTTTGTGCCTCACTGGCCTCCCCCTAAGCCTAGCCCTGAACGGCTGGGACCTGTGTGACCTGACGGGGTGTGGGGGGAAGCGGGGTGGCCCCGAGACCGTGTGGCCGTCCTGGGGCACGTTCCTCGGGAGTGGTTTCTCCGAGAAGCGGCCGAAGCCAGGAAGAGGGCAGCACTCACCTTCTTGCTCTGGTAGTAGTCGCAGAGCAGCGAGTAGGGCAGGGTGCACAGGGTGGAGAACAAAACCCCGTAGGTCACACAGAGCGACAGGACCACGTAGAGGTTCCTGGAGAGGGTGGCGAGCCCCGTGCCCAGGCCGAAGGCGAGATAGGCGATGAAGTAGAGCGTGCGGACGCTGAGGAACTCCTCCAGCTTCTCCAGGATGGCTGCAGCCAGAGAGAGGGTCAGCGGCCGCTGCTCGGCCCTGTGGCCACCGCGGACTTAGCTTCCCAGGCCACCCCCAGGCTGTCCCCTGACACCCTCAGGCTCGGTCTCCCCCAGGCTCAGGGCAGTGCAGTCAGCAGGGCCGAGGACCCGAGAAAGGACAGCAGTGCCTCCCCACTTTGGGATTTCATGTCTGACCGTAAAGACACAGCCCTCCTGCACTTGACACCCTCCAGTGACCTGAGCAAAGGCCATCGCCGCCAAGCAAGGACGGTGCACGTGCCCGGGTGGCTGGTACCTGAATAGAAGGCGGCGCTGAAGGCGTAGATGCACATGCCCCAGCAGCCCATGGTGACGCCGCTGTTGTACTTCTGATACTCCTCCGACGTGTGCGGGGCCTTGGGGTCCCCCTGAAATACCACCTCGCCCATGAAGTCCGTGTAGAAGAGCAACATCCCCTCGAATGAGAGCCACCCTGCAGGGAAGAAAGGGGCTGGTGACCGCGGGGCGCCCTTTCTTCAAGCAACATGCTTTTGCCTATTGTGAGAGTAATAGGTGATTTTCATGGATTCAAAAATTGAAGGAGAAATTGCCTGTCGCTTCACCACCCAGAGACAACCTCCAGTCAATCTGTGTAGGTTTCCTCCCAGTCTTTTATTTTAAATAAATATATATTTCCATACACATGAGGCGAGATAATGCCGGGGGTGCTCCAGCTGTCTGGGGTGGGGGCGATTTAATTGGGAGAAACATATTAGGAGGTGCAAAGGTTGCTGTAGATCCAATTTGTGCTATTGCCAATAAGACTTCAGAGCTCTGTTCCTCCGACCTCCGAGCCAGTGCTGTCGCTGCTGGAGGGAGGTGGTTTACAGACTCATTTGAATGACAGCAAAATAGCCCACGAGTGGCTGCACCACAATAGATTTAACCCTTCCCCTGGAGTCGCAAACGTACGTCCCGCCGTCAGGTTTGTGGCCACCATAAACCACGCTGTGGTAGGAACCCTGCACGTATATTCTTGATACTGTCCCTGCTTACGGGCTTGCATGGAATGCCGAGTAAGACCACGACCGTTTTAAAGACCTTTGCCTGTTGCCAAACTGCCTTCCATGAGGTCATGTTGATTTACGTCCCACAACGTGTCAGAGCCCCAGCTTATCTCAGAGTCTTAATCATCCTCAGAGGTTCAACAACGCAACAGCAAAGGGATATCAGATGGAACGAAATGTAAGTTGGGGCTTTTCAATAGTCATTTGAATGCCAGGCCGTGTGAATCTACACACAGCAACACACGCAGGCAGGCGCGAAGGTCTCTGCTCTGCGACAGAGCAGGACGCAGTGGGGAAGGGGGGCCCATCGCTTACTGGGAGTTGTCCAGTGGCCTGTGCAGAGTGGGGATTTAGGCCCAGGGGAGGCGGTCTGGGCCGGGGGAGGCGGTGTGCCTCTCAACTATGACACCCGGCTCAATGTGGGCTGCCCAGAGCAGGACCCGCACCACGGTCTGCCCTTGCTGTTGTCCTGGGAGGCCGATGGGGTGAGAACCCTGGGACAGGTGGCCCTGTCCCCATCACGCAGTAGGACCAGGACGCACGGGGAGGCTTTGCCAAGAGCTCACCCAGGAAGTGGTTGACGCAGAGGTTGCGCAGCGCCGTGGGCATGTTGCAGATGGTGGCGCAGAGGCGCCGCACCGACAGGGGCTGCTCTGCCCGCTCGCTGGCGCCCGTCAGCTCGCTCTCGTACTTCACGCCATTGAGCAGAATATTCGCGACCTGGACAGGAAGCCCCGAAAGCCTCGCATCAGAGCCCCCGACTCCCCACCACACGGGAGCGCATGCTTCTGCTGCGCTAAGGAAGGAAACACACTTGCAGAATCATGACTCACGGAGGCTGGGAAGGTCTGTGCTCGCGTTCAGTGGTGTTAGCCGAGCCCCAGACACCAACCTGGCACGAGAGGAACCACTGAAGGTCGGCCCTTCTGAGAGCCGGGAGCAGCTGAGGATAGAATTTCGTTTTGGGTGTGCCCACGGTTTGGCCACAGGATGCAAGATCTGGGCCACAGGGAGGGTGACAATCCTTGCAAAATACGAAATAAATTTGAAATAACAGAATATGGGTCAGTCCAAATCCAGACATTGCACAGACCCTTCTTTTCCATAACAGAAGGCTGCGAAAGACTCATTTCAAGGTGACTGGGCTCCTCTGTTCAAATTCTCCCTGGACAGGTGGACGCAGAGAGAACAAGGCAGCCCTGGCCACACGTGCACCTCGGGCCTCAGAAAGGGCTCCCCGAGGGTCCAAGACACCCCCCTCATTGTCAACAGGATGGAGGCCAGACCGAGGGGGCTGGATTCCTCTCTGGGGCTCACGCTGGCCGGGTTTGTGAACTCTTCCTGGGACGAGAAGGTTTGGGGTGCAGACCCCAGTCAGGGGAGCTGATCACTCTGGACCCAAGATGTTTTGAGAAGAAGAGGAGACGCTGCTCTGGCCCTGCAGGGGCATGTGGTGCTGGCAGCACCCAGACTTTCCGGGTGGGAAGGCGGCAGCGCCCACGGCGCCACACCCCCGTGCACCCGTATCAGCAGAGCTGGGCGCCCGCACCCGTGGGGACGGACGGCTAACATTACACCTCTGAATCCGCTCGAGCCTGGATGTGTTTATATTTAGGACGTGATTTTTACTTTCCTCAAAGAACTGATGCAGAAACTACACTATCTGGAGAATGGAAATAGGGGGAAGAAGGATTAAAATGGAGATTTTTCAACCATACCTGAAGCATGTATCTAGAAGCCGATCTGAATTTTTTAAAATGGGATAGGATGCTCCAGGGTGGATGAAAGGCCAGACCACTCACTCGCTGGAAATGGAGTAAGGACGACGCCCTTGACTGGGCCACAAGAGCGCCTCCCTCCTTGGACAACAATGGCCTTTCCTGACGCTCCAGCGATTTTCAGTTCCTCAAACCCTTTGCAGACACGCGCGTGTGTGACGTCCTCAACCCTGCCCCCAGGAAGCCTCGGCACACTTCCCCGCAAGGACACACCTTGGCAGTGTCCGTCCTCAGGATGACACGACAACCAAGCTAAGTCACCGTGCAGTGGCATGAGGACGGCTGGCCGTGACACACCAGAGTGACGCACACGAGACGCACCATCACGCGTAAGGGGGAATCAAACGGCCTCCTCGAGACGCGTCTCCCGCCATCCCCCGCTAATCAGGGACATGTGCCCAGGCACGGGGAAGGGACATGGGGCTCCCTGGGGAAGGCACCTAATGAGGACCCATTTGTCCTGGTCCTGTGTGGACCTGGACAGGGCCAGCCAGGGCTGTGGCCGGAGCGTATCCCTGGGCTACACCTCCAGGTCCCCTGCTATTAGAGCCGCCTTCCCTGAGGGACCTGGGCAGGTTAGACTCGGTCCTCACGGAGCCCCAGGATCTTACCGAAGAGATCTCTCCTGCAGTGTGCCCTGAGTGCGCCACTTAAACAAGAGAATAACCTTCCTTTTATTTAAGGTGGCCCCTGCAAGACCACGGATTCCGAACACTGGCAGAACCCCACGTGTTGGTTGGTGGCTTGCAGCCAATCCAGCGTGTACAAAATGCAACTCAAATACCTTCCGGAAGGTTGTCTACCTTCGCAGAAGATGCCACTGCCCTTGAGAACCGGAGTTTCGACAGTCTCTGGGAGTCGCCAACATTAGACGCCAGGACAGACGATGGCTGAAGGCGCGAGGGAGGTCCCAGAACGACTGAAAGTCTTACGTGTTGCTTTTGTCTTCCGTGAAGACTGAGATTTGTTGGCACCAGGTGCATGCAGTGGCCAGCCCGGGCCGTAGCCTGGACGCTGAGGGGAAAATTCTAGACACAAGCGGGATGCGCCCGACGTGTGTGGCAAACTCGCCAGAGGGACAGGCCTGGCCCGAATCACCTCTAGGCAAACGTAACAGTGTTTGAAAGAATCATCACTTTAACTCCTAGCTGGGTGACAGGTCCCTGACCGTAGGACCAACACCCAGCAGGCGCCCTGGACTCGCTTGCCCGTGGGTGGACCCGCGACAGGCCCAGAATTGGTTCACCGACGCGCAAGCGAAGTTGTGGACGTCTCTGGGGCTTGTCCGGTTAGGTCAGAGCCCTTTAGATCACCTCTGTGATGGGCCAGGAACGGCTTCCAGGTCGATCCTGCCTTTGTCATCTAACTCTGTGGTCCCCAAACCCCGGGCCACAGACCGATACCACCACCGCTGGCATCACCGCCCGAGCTCCGCCTCCTGTCAGGTCAGCGGCGACATTAGATTCTCACAGGAGCGAACCCTACTGTAAACTGCGCTCGCCGGGATCTAGGTTGCGGCTCCTTATGAGAATCCAATGCCCGATGATCCGAGGAGGAGCTGGGGTAGTGATGCTAGTGCTGGGGAGCGGCTGCAAATACAGATCGTCATTAGCAGAGAGGTCTGACTGCACAATAAATGTGATGTGCTTGAATCATCCTAAAACCATCCCCGCCTCCAGCCCCCAGTCCGTGGAAAAACTGTCTTCCACGAAACTGGTCCCCGGTGCCAGAAAGGTTGGGGACCACGGGTCTAACTGACGGGGGGACACTGCCACACTGCCCTCTGAGCCCCAGCCCCCGACATCCGCTTTTACCTGTTGACTGAAGGTCACGTTCCTCCTCCTGCTGGTCTCGGGACCCCCTCCTCCGGCCGTATCTGGGATCGCCAAGGTCTGGGGTCTCTTCAGAATTCCCGACGACCGCGGCTTGGAGGTGTCCAAGGAGCCCACCCGCAAAACCTCTCCATCAGAGCTGGAGGTCAGGGCACCCTCCCTCCTCTCCGGAAGCCCACGGTCCTGGCGGTGGAAGCCGTCGGGGGCCCGGGGAAAGCTGACGCTCAGGCCCTGCCTGGGGAGGCTGCCGGGGAGGCCCAGGCAGCTGTCGTGGCCCCCTGTGAAGCAGTCGATGAGGACGCTGTCTATGTTGGAGGTGCCGAAGGACGAGGCGAACTCGTTGATGCCCGTCAGGGAGCTGTCCCTGCTGATGAAGCTGCCGTACTTGGGTGTGAGGGGGCTGAGTGGGGAGATGGGGCTGGAGAAGCTGGCGGCCGTGTGGCAGGGGAGGGTGGCGCTGGCGCCCTCCTGGAACAGGACAGGCGGGGAGGGCGGCAGCGGCAGGCTGGGGCTCTTCATGGCCGTCTTCTTCTGGCCCAAGGGCCGCAGGGGCCTTTCGGGGATGCTTATCAGGGTCAGGACGGTGGTGACGCTCAGGGTGACCGCGGTAAAGATGTAAATGACACGGAGTTGTCCCCCTAGGGCTCTTCCAAAGCCGGTTTTATCCCAGTGGATCCCCCCGACCACGTATCCGAACCCTCCTCCGAGACCTGAGGAGAGAACCAGGATTTCAGTCCCCTCCGTATGCAGGAAAGGCAGCCCCAAGCGAAGGCGGCTCCACTTCCCACGAGGCCATTAAAGCAGTGAGCGCATCCCAAGGACCTGGAGGTAGGCTCTGTCCCATCTGAACTCCAGTAAACGTGGGGACTCCCAGGCAGGCCCCTCGAGGACGTCCCCTCTCCTGTCCTCCACGGCCCCCTGCCCCGGCTCTTTCCTGGCGCCAACCCTGGGGCTTGGCTCCAGTGCAGGCGGCAGAATAACCACCTGCCCACACTTCCTTCTACTTTCTACATAACCTTTCAAGGACACTAAGGTGAGTGTTTACACTGGGTCACATCTTCCCCTGGAGTCCCCTCCAGTGCCAGAAACACGGCAAGACCCCATCTCTAACCCACAGACAGCCACATGCATGTACATGGGTGTTCACTGGACGCTGTCCTCGCGTGTGACCACCACTAGGAGAGTCACCCATGTGGTAACCAGGGATGGGTCCCGGCTCCCCCATCCTGGCGGGCAGCCCTCTGGATCCTAGAGCCATCGGGAAACAGGGAGGGGAGGCGGCAACTCCATGGTTTCTCCTGTTCCTGCGCTGCCGCATTCTCATCCCACGGCCTCAGGGCGCGACAAACAGCCCCCGGGAAGGGGGCAGCAGACTGACCCCCAAAGAGCGTCCCCTCCAGCCTGGCTTTGTGTGTCGAAGGGCGAGGGACCCCTCGACGGCTCCACCCCGCCAGCCCTGCCAGCCCCAGTGACCCGACACCTTAACACCCAGCCCTTCTCTGTGCGTCCTGGACCCCGTGTTTTAGCTTGTTTTATTGGGGTTCGGCTGTACTTCGAGCCAGCGCGCTGCACAGAGGCGAGTTCTCTCGGTTGACACCTGCTCGGGAAGAGGAACCTGTGTGTAACCAGCATGTGACTCTGGCAGAACTGGCCATGCTGGGAGTTTACCTGGCAATGACAACTTCTACGGACAGGCCGGGGATTCGGGCACACGCGGCTCAACCTTCCGCACAGCCCACAGAGTGACGTGACCACGGACGGAACTGCACCGTGGTCCCACCGTGGAACCCCCTTCCTGTGCCCCAGACTGGCCTTGAGACTTCAGCCCACGTTCCCGTGGGAGCCGCGGCCCCTTCCCTGCTCTGCCTCTTCCTCCTGGGCCGGCCGGTCATCCTGTCCCCTTTGGCATTTCATTATTCTCAACTCTCAAGCTCATGGCCCTAATTGGTCCCCCCTGTCCCTTTTGCGGTTTTGTGACCCTTAACCAAGGTCAGATTCTAGTTAAACCTTAGTAACTAATTTTTTTAAATGATCAAAGTGACACATTCTCACTCAAGAAACAACACAGATGAACATAAGGTCGAAACTGGAGTCCTTCCTCCTGCCCTCCAAACCCAGCGCTGGCCCCGCGAGGCCCCTTCAGAAGTCCCCTTGGCCCATGTCAGCACACGCCAGCACACACGTCGGCACGTATCAGCACACGTCAGCACATAATAGTACACGTCAGCACACATGTGGAAAGAGAGACACAAGCCGCAACCATTTGCTTAGCCCTGGAATTAACAGGAAGAAAAGCCAGAACCAACTCGGGCTTTCAGATCGCAGAACCTGAGACTCCAACTGCCGGATAACCCAACCTCTTCATACCGCTCGGCACGTGTCTTGCTAAGCCTTCCCCTGGATTTTCTTTCTCTCTCTCTTTTTTTTTGAGACAGGGTCTTGCTCTCTTGATCAGGCTAGAGTGCAGTGGCATCATCATGGCTCATTGCAACCTCCAACTCCTGGGCTCAAGCAACCGTTCTGCCTGAGCCTCCTGAGTAGCTAGAACTACAGGTGCGTGCCACCACACCTGGCTACGTTTTAGAAAATTTTCTGTAGGGATGGGGTGTCACTATGTTGCCCAGGTTGGTCTCGAACTCCTGACTGCAAACTGATCCTCCCAAGTGGAGGATCTCGGCCTCCCAAAGTGTTAGGATTACAGGTGTGAGCCATTGTCCCGGCCTGCCTTTCCTTTGATTTTTAACACATTGACTGCCACACAAGAAAAATATTTTTTTCCTTGGGGCCACAGTGTCTTATTATGAAAATAAAATAAAAACTTTGAAAATAAAGTGATCCTTTCTAATTTAATGAAAAATTTGTTATTTTGTATTGTTTTTTTGCACATACATTATATGCAATTTGAAAAATAGTTCTCATGGCTCCCAAGGTGAAGACATGTGAGTTACATACACCTTTCACAAGGCCCTGGGTTCAAAACTAGTGTGAGTTAAATACGACTCACATGGCAGTTAATGTGTTAAACTTCTTTTCTATGGTTACTTTAAATGGGATTCTTTTCTTCTATTTTAGTTTACAATGAGGCAAATATTTTATATGGAAAGTTAGAGGTATTGAGTTTGTATATAACATTTTGATAACCAGACATTATACATTGTACTTTAAATCCCTTAAAGTTTTCCTACATATAGTCACAGTCAGTGGTGACATCTCTAACCTCTATGCCTCTTGCTCATATATACCATACATTTGAATTTTATCAGCTTATTTTTTAGACCAGGAGGGCCTCCAAGCGCACACTCTGAAACGCAGCTCCACAGACGCGGCCGGGGCCTGGGCCGAGACTCACCTGCCAGGAGGGCGTGGATGTTCAGGCCTCTGTCCTGGTCCGCGGGGCCGCACACGTCCATCATGTAGGCGTGGCTGGGGTTGTCCGCCGAGTCGGCGCTGAAGTCCATCAGCACCACCCCGCACACGGTCAGCAGGAGGCCCCACTTGTGGTTGCCGGCTGTGTCGGCCAGGGCTATCCCGATGTCCCTGCCGTTCAGCAAGAGCGAGAGGCCCAGCAACGCCCCTGGGGACAGGGAAACAAAGTCACATGCAGAAGACACAGCCCAGCTCCGTCCCCAGCTTGTCTAAAATCTTTAGGACCCAAGAACTTTTTAAAATTAAACTTCAAGCAGAGCCCACTGGAAAAGCCACCTGCAGACTCCTGGGTCAGGGTTTTTATTTCATCAAGCAGGGCAGGAATGAGATGAACTTTATTGACTTATTTTTAAAAAATGATCCAAGCGATGCATTTTCGCAGGGAACTCAGGGGGGTTGCTCCCTGCCACCACGCCAGAGAGGGCCCGGGGCTGTCGGGGTAACTGCTTTGGTCAACACTCTTTTAGATTTTCCTTTCAACAAAAGCAGTTGGGGCCTTTTTTTTCTCCTCCATTTTATTTCCATGCCGAAACAACAGACCTATAGCCAGGACAAGAATGAAAGGGCGTCTCCTTCCAAACCTTGAGGTACATCGGTCACTCCAAGCGCCCAGCAGAGGCTGCAGCAGGAACCCTGCAACAGAGTGGGCGGTGGTCACCGCGGGGTCCCCACAGTTGCAGTGCCGGGACACCGACACTCGGCCTCCTCACATCCCCAAGCACCTGTGCTCGGACGTCCCCAACGCATCAAAAGAATAAGGTGCTGAAATTCGGAGTCAGCGGCAAAACCCTATGCTAGGGAACAAAAGACAGGCCCGTGGAATCACTCAGCATCTCCTTAAATTTCCGACTTTGGACCCTTATAAGACACTAAGCAGCCGTTACTTTCCTTGGGGATCCAAGAGATTCTGGGACCTGCAAGACCCAAATCGCACCGGGCTTTATTGCTTGGATCCCCCGATGACAGCGGCGTAGGACGGCGGTAACCCCTGGGGTTTGCTAAGCTCCTGCTCTATGTCTGGTTTAGACGAAGGGACTTCAAACCTGGGCTGTGACTGGCCACACCTGTGTTTCTCACAGCCCCGACTGACTGAGTTAAGTGGAACTTAACTCTTGCTCCTCCTCGTCCCCGCAGGACCCTCAAGCTGCTTCAACTGAGGCTTCCGGAAGCTTCTGGAGGTTTCCGGAGGCCATCCAGCATGGGGGCTGAGCTGCTCACCGAGGATGGGGCTGATGAACCACACCAGGCTGTAGAGCTGGTCGGGCAGGCCCATCTGGAGGAGCACCGGGGTCACGTATGCGGTCTCCATGGCGTAGCTGAACTCGATGCCAAACAGAATGCAGCCGTTGAAGAGCAGCTCCCGGAAGGACCTCTGGGGGTGCAGGTCCCCAAAGTCCACCAGCTCTATTGGGCATGGGGTGTTGGGGGGCGGGGGTGGAGAGGGGCGAATGCACTTCCTCCTCTTGGGGTGTCGCTTGAAGTTGTTGGCCCGGTGGCTGATGTGCCGCGTCACAGACCCCGAGTACGCAGAGACCTGAGACCTCCAGAAGTCCTGAGGAGCCGCACTGGGGACGCCGGCCTCTCCCGGAGGGGTGCTGCTCGCCGGGGGGATCATTCTAGGTGGGGCTGCGGGGTGTCCCTGTGAGGAAAGCCCATGCGGGGCCCACCGTTACTTTCACCCGGGACCCCCGCTGTGCGGGTTAATTTTTCCAGGAATCCTCCCATGCCCATCCACTCATCCTTTTCATATGGGAAAAGTCGGGTTCATACCGGGGAATTCAGAGACAAACACTGTCCCCCTGAAAGTAGAGCCTTTTGCACATGGATGTCGTCACTGGCCTCATTTTCCCATCATGTGGCTCATCTGCCCACGGAGACCAAAGCCATTGGCTCTCCCTGCTCAGAGAGGGGACCCGCAGCCCTTCAGGGCCCTGCACAAGACCTCAAAGGGATCGTCCACACAGGCTCTGTCAGGACGGCCACGCAAAGACGTGAGAGCAGCCCAGCGGCTACTCTGAGGCCCTGAGGACGCCAGGCTATTTTAGGACCCGTGGCCCATTTCCACGGCTAATTCTGCCCTTCCCTGAAGGTCCTAGGGGCCCAGAGAGGAGGGGGGACAGGGCATGGGACAGGGACCACCCACGAGCAGCCTGAGTGCTCCCGGTGAGGGGACAGCAGGACAGTCACAGTTCCTGGATTTCCTCCCCTGTGAGAGGTCAGAGGGACCCTCCCAGGCGCGGCTGACGGGCCTCACACAAGCCTTTCCTCCCAGCCTCAACCGGAGAGAGCTCTCAGCCGCCAGGAGAACCGGGACCTTCACAGTGGTTGCAGACGGACTGTCACGGACAGCACTCGGAACAGAGATACAGTTTACCAAAAAAGTGGGGGGACACAAAGAACCAGGGAGGAGTGATAGGTTCCCCCCATCCTCAACTCTGACGTTTGAGCGATTGTCTCAACGCCCATGACCTCGGTGGGGAGGGAGCAAGTTTGAGGCCTTCACAGACCTCCCTCCAGCTCCCTCCACCTCCGCCCTCTGCCCCGCCGGGGCTGCCATCTGCGCCGCTCAGACGCCTGCTCCCGGGCAGTGTTTGGAATTAATCTAGATGATGACTATTAAAGGAATCGATTCTAACATGTTGACTCGTGTGTTTTAGTCAACGTCCGTTTCCCTGAGCACAGGGAGGGGAGAGCCACTGAGATCAGAGGGAAAGAGACAGACACAGCACAACCGAGAGAGGTCCCAGGACTCTGCCTGACCTCCCCGTCGAGGCCCACCGCACCCGCCTCGCTCGACAGCAAGTGACTCTATTTCCTTTGCGGCCCTTCCTGAGAAGGCGTGCAACTCCCCAACATGGATGGCTTTCCCGGCGATGTCATTTACCAAGATAAATATTATAAACTTTCTTTCAAAATGAGTTTAACTTCGGAAATCAGGCCCTTATTTCTGACATTAACTTTCCATCACCGTCGCTAGTTGGGAACCTCTTTATGGGTCATTCTGAGATAGCTCACTCGAGATTTGTGCCCAAAACCCCTCCACTACCCCGCCCACTCGGGGACTGTCTTCCTTCTCTCCAGAAGACACGGATGGTGAAAATGATTGGGTCTAGAGACACCCTAGCAGGATTCAGAACGCCGTGGTAGCCCAGTGACCCACCCAGCCACCCATCCTCCCATTCGGCTGAGTATTGAGGACCAAGCCTTGAGGTCACAGAGATAAAAGAACGACATAGTTCTTGCCCTCGTGTTAGGTGGAAAAGTGGAGGAAAGGTGTTCTAGGCGGTGGGACCCATCGGGTAGAGAGATGGGCGACAGTGACCACACGTGGCTGTGGCGAGAGAAGAGCCATCAGGAAGGCTTTAGCGCATGCTGAAGGGCCTTGAAGACCTGCTAAGAGACGCGTTTTATTCTGCGGTAACAGAGCGAGGGAGGGACACAGACACTCAGTCTCCTGTCACTTCTATTAATGGCTTATCTTGTGGCCTTAGCAAAAGCCATGCTCTCCCGTAAGATGAGAACAGATAGACCCAAGAACGATGCAGACAAGTAACACTTCATTTGAAATATAATACACCGATGAAGATTATGTCAAGATTAACATTTTTAGAAGACTAAGCTTGTTTATGCTCCTCGTTGGTCTACGCAGGAGCTTCCGCATATAAAATCTGCCGACGGGCTGCCCCTCCTTCCAAAACCCCAGTAGCTGCTGGCACTCCTGAGCTTGGTTCACCAAAAGCACAGAAACAGAGTGCCCGTCCCAACCGCATGGTACGACCCTCTCCTTAGGGGTCAGAGGCCAGACCTAGCACAGGTGAGCTGGAGAGCTTGACCTGACGCCACCTGCAGGCCACACCCCGCGTTCACCCTCCGCGGCCAGCTCCCTTCCCGCTCTCCCCCAAGCCCTCCGGCCTGAGACACTCGAGCCTGGCCCTCTTCCCGTCAGCACTTTACCCTGGAACGTGAACATAAGTGCACGCGCATTAGAAACCTTCCCTTTAATTTTGAAATGAAGAGCCCAGTTTGGAAAAGTTTCAGCTTTAAACAGCACATGGCAGAAGTATATTTTTGAAAAGGGCGGCCTTTTGGACCCTCCTTCACATGGACTGTGCAGATGGTCCAGGTCTCACCTGCGAGAGGACAACCCCACCAGCACCTCCTGCCACCGCCTGCAGCCTGTCCTAGCGCAGCGAGACCCTCACCCCCCACCCGCCCTCTCCGCCATCTGGGCCAGAATTAAACCTGAGCTTGAAAACAGCCTTCGCTAAGGGCTTACCTGCAAATTTAGGGATCAGTATCACCGTTTTTATTAAAAAGTACATTTCTTAAAAGCTGTTTGTGAAAGTTTATTCTAAAAAGGATTTTTAAAATTCATTTCTGAATGTTATAAAAAATGAAATTTAAAATGACATAGAATTTTAACGCACTAATGCAAAGATTCACCAGATCTTTATCTTTTTCGCATTCTACGACCATTTTACTCAGTCAAAAGGAAATGCAGACACGTCCCTGGACCCCCAGAGGTGACACTCAGGGCCCTCCATGCCTTCAGAATACTGATCCTCAAATTGTGTTATGGAAAGTTTAAACTGCAAACAATTAATGAAAATAAGCAATGTCCATGTAATTTGAATGCTTAAAATTCTCCTACTATGAGCCCAAATCACTGCCTCATTTCTCTCCTTCTCCATATGACAACAGACTTTGCACTGTGGGGTCACTCAGGGCCACCCCTCCTTCCACGGATACTTGAAGTGACTACTTCAGTGAAGCCCTCCCAGGCCACTAAAGGCCCCGTGGACTTGGGGGGATGTATCTAGCGAGGTAGTTACTGAACCGTGGTGTTTCTCAGTTCCCGTCTCCGCAATTGGACCCCACCTGAGGGCCAACTCTCCCCAAAAGCCGGGGCCAGGCGCACATTGAACTGGGGTCTCCTCAGCACCTGACTCCACGTCCCTGTACAAGCTGACAGACATACACAGCACGGTAAGGCCAGAAACATTTGAGAAGTCATTTATTGCGGAGGAGGGAATGAACCAAATTGCTTATAAGCCTCTTGTTTCCATCTTGCCATGTTACCCTTGGCTCAAGCAGGAACCCTTGGCCTCTTCCTAAGTGACCCTGGGATGCTGACAGAGGGCCACCAAGAGGGCTCGGCCTCAGGCAGAGGGTGAACCGGAAGCTGATGACACCTGCCCAGGTGACTGGGGAACAGGCCTCCAGCGTCAACAAGCTCACCGCACGCTAGGGGTGCGTTCCGGTGTTTCTGTCTCCTCGCCAAAGGATGGGAAAATCTGTCACCGAAATGCTACCCTCGTCTGGGCCTGGGGGTCCTGCACCCAGGAGGCGAGACAGGGGCTCCATTTACGGCTCAATTAATGTGACTTCCAAGAACAAAGGTCTCGTGCCAACCTCGAGCCCCCAGCCTGGCACTCCGGGCACCCCGGGGGCAAGGCCGGGGCGGGGCGGACGCGCAGTGCGGGTACCTGAGGGTCGAGACGCGAGGCATCCCTTCCGGAGGCCGGGCTCCTGCCGCCGGGCGCAGCTCGGTCCCCGCCCGGCCGCCCCCGGCCCGCGCTGCGGCTGCGGCATCTCCCCGCGGGCGGGGCCGTGACGTCACGCCCGCAGCCCCCGCCCGCCCCGCGCGGCCTTAAAGCGGCGCCGCCCCGCGCCGACCGGTCTCCCGCTGCCTCGCCCGGGAGTCTGCTCACGTCGCCCCGTAGTAAAGCATCCTGCTTGGCCCAAGTTCTCCTGGTCTTAAAGAAATGCGCGTCCTCTTGCATCACTTATAAACAAACGCTGCATGGGGTGCGCTAGGCGCGGTGTCCACGGTAGGCCCTGCCCGGACGTCTTACCCTGCGTTTGCTTATTCACTTAACAAACCTGCCAGGGCACGTTCTGCGCCAGGCACCATTCTAGGCACTGAGGACACAGCAGTGAACAAAACGAGGTCCTTGCCCCTGTGGGGTGGCATGTCAGAGAGAGGGACACATCAGACAAGACATAAAAGAAACGCACAGCAGGCCAGGAGACAGTAACTCCTCAGAGAAGGGGTATGGGCTGGGGGGCAGTGTCATTGCAGTTTTAAATGGGGTCGTTGATGAGGCCTCATCTGGAAGGTGACATTTGAAGGACTTGGAGGAGGCAAGGGGGCCAGCCATGCTGACAATAGGAGGGAAGCTCATGCCAGGCACAGGGAAGAGCAAGTGCCAAGGCCCTGGGGTAGAAGAGAGGAGGGCTGAGTCACACGATTCCAGATCAAATACCCACACAGCCTGCAGTGGCATTACCGCCCCAGGAGGTGCTACAGAGCGGAGGTGCGAGGCTCTGGGGAAGTTCGTAACGGGGTATTTGACCCCGTTGAAAGGGCTGAGGGTTACCCGAGGAAGGGACACCTGAGAGGCACAGTAAAGGCTGAGTGGAGAGAGCGGCGGGTTCCCCGTGGAGGGGTCAGCATGGGAGAGCAGAGGCCCGAGAGGAGGAGGCGCCGTGGGCCCAGGCGGGGCCTCCCGGGCAGTTGTCATTCCCTGACAGCAAGAAGCCTGGGAAGGCTTTATGTAGGGGAGGGTGACGTAAATCTTGTTTGTATTTTGCAAACATCACAAAGCTCAGGGTGGAAAAAGGACTGGAGGGGTTCGGGGGCCCAGGCGGGTCACCAGGTGAAAGGAAATGGGGTGGCCCAGGTGGGAGAGGAGGTGTTGGCAGCGGAGGCACAGGGGAGATGGACTGTCCAGGCATTTAGGAGGTAAAACCCACAGGCCCTGGTGGTAGGTGGAGGGTGGGGAGGCTGGGAGGAAGCGGCAGTGCCAGAAGCTTCCGGCTCAAGTACCTGAATGAGGGGAGGTGGGTTGCAGGAGGCTGGTGGACAAGAGTCATACGTTCGCTCTGGGACACGCTGCGTTTGAGGGGCCTCTGAAGACTCTGGGCCATTAGGGTCGTAGGTCTGGAGCTCAGAGATGGTCCTTTGTGAGTCGCTTGGACACGGGGATGCAGCAGAGCTTGCGCTTTGGTCCTTCTGGGGTCGTTCTTGCTGCTTCTCCTCTCTGCTCCCCAGTGTGTTCTTCTGTTTCGCAGTTACACACAAGTGACCTGCATTTAGTTAGTGTAAAGCTCACGGCTGCAACCAATAAACTCCACATTTCGGGGGCTTAACACAATAGAAGCTTATTTCTTGTTCATGTGCAGTCTGAAGGCCCCGATGGGTGGGGACCTCCGCGAAGTCATTCAGGGATCCAGGCTCCCTCTGTCTTGCTCTGCCCTGTGGGCTGGGGAAGGGGCCTGGACAAGTGCACGTGGGGGGGCCAGGCTTGCAGGAGGCCTGGGCCACTCACATCCCACTGGCTGGGACCCAGTGACACAGCTGCCCCTGGCCAGAGGGGCCCTGCGCCCAGGCGAGGAGGAGATGGGCGTGGGGAGCAGCGGACTCAGCTGCTCTCTGGGGAAGGTGAGGGGCAGGAAGATTGAGAGTGCTAAGGAAATAAGGTTAACATCAGTTTCTGATATTCACAACAGAATTTCGCAGCAAGAGAAGAGGCTTGAAATCTAAGCAGTATTGAGAAAGAAAATAATTTTTAAAATTCCTTTCACCTGTTTTAACCTTGGGAAGGTAGAAACTTGTAAGGTTAGAACTTTTGTTTTTAACCCTTCCAAGGACAAATCAGAGCGTGCTGTTTCTCCCCTTGTGTAGACAAGATCTCCCTGTTTGTCAGTAGGTGCCAGGCAGGAGACCAGAGTGGAAGGAGCCAGAGAATGTGGCGGGAGCACCGGAGAAGCCACCCCCCAGGGCCTGGCTGTGGGGAGGGGGCAGAACAAGGAGGGAGAGGGAGGAGGGAGGAAGGTGTTGAGTGTTGAGCTGCTTCCCGAGCTGAGCTCCCTCCTCCTGTGCTGGCTCCTCGGCCTGGCCCTGTCCTGGGAGGAGTTTGCTCTGGGCAGAGCCACCTCTCACCATCGTGGGGGCCACAGCCTGGCTGGGGGACCAGAGCAGGGCGTGTTGAGGGGAGTCTGACTTGTTCTGTGAGGCTCCCTTGGCTGCGATGGCCCCATGGGCCGGGGCCTGACCTGCGGGGTGGGGTGACCCTCAGCCTCAGGGTGGGAAGGAGGGCGAGGCTGGGAGGATGGTGGGGACTTTGGCAGAGAGACCCAGAGGGGTCTACAGGCACAGGCAGGACCACGGAGTAGCAGATGCCCACCAACTCCGCAGCAGGACCCCAGCAAAGCAGGGGTCTGCCAAATCCCACAGCCCTGCAGGGCACGGGACGGGGGAGGGGGGACCAGCATGCAGCCAGGACCCCCGCCCCAATACCAGGTGGGCACGTGAGCCCCGCCCACTCCCCTGCCGAGTTCCAGAGAGGAAAAGAGCATGAAGACTGGACGTGCGCAGCGCCGTCCTAAAGAGAACAAGTCGGACCCGGAACAGCTGTGCCAGCCTGCGGGGCTCCAACAGGACCCAGGAAAGCGGGTGAGTCAGTCGGTGGCAGCTCACCTGCCATCCCCGGGTGTCCACAAGGTGGTGGAAGAGTCCCACCTTTCCTGGGCTGGCGTGGGCAGGGTAAGAAGAGGGAGTCCTTTTAAAGCATTTTCTGACCTTGCAAGGATTCTTGGTTCTTAGGCAGGATTTTTCTTTTTATTTTGTGAACACGCTTTTTCTGCAAAATATGAAAATGTGGATTTTTATGAATAATGTTATTTTTAGTAACAGATATTATGTCAGGCACTGTGTTAAGGTTTTTATGCACTTTAACCTCACGTAGTCATCATAACTTTATGAAACGGGCATCATCCCTGTGGCATTTTTCAATCCAGAAGCCTGAGACTGGGGGCAGGGGAGGGGATGTGAGGACGTGCCGCAGTCGGGGTCAGAGCAGGATTCAAACCCAGGACCAGGGATGCACCTCCCCCCACCCGCCGCGCTGGCAGGTTGTTTCCTTCCTGGAGTTGTTTCCACGTCTATGCGGCCATGCCCGTCCCGTTCCCTGACGTACTGCGTTCACGGCTTATGGGGGGAGCTGCCTTGAGGCTCCCAATTCAGATCTGGGCCCCAGGGGGTGCGTGTGCACCTGTGTGTGAAAAGCGTGTGCTACACAAATGTTGTGCCTCCTCTTACATTGTGTGGTGATAACAAGTTATTGGTGATCTCTGGTCAACATTGCTTTCCACTCTTCGGGCAGCCTCTATGGCTCTGACATGCTCTACAATTTCACAAGCACACAGACATGCAGCACATACGCACATGTGTGCACACATGCACGGAGATATGTGCACGTGCACACGTATACATATATGCACACACTGTTCCTATTGCCACAGCTCTTCCTGCTGGGAGACCAGCTGTTACCCTGAGACTCTGAGTTAAACCCAGAAATTTTGTTTCCATAGGAAAAAAATCACAAAATCACAGTCCTGTAATGATACCGCATTGTAAACTCCAGAAGGACAGGACCCTCCAATTCCTCTTTGTAGCCTCCTGCAACACCTGACAGAGACAAAGCACACAGCCGACACTCGAATGTATTTATGTGATCTCCGTAGAACAGGATCAATTGAAGTTGTACAATTGTCCCGTGCACACACGGGTACGTAGTGGGTTAAAACAGATCTTTATGGGCTGCCCTGGAAACTCCATCACGCTATGTCTGCAGGAAAACAAATTCTGATTTCCAGACGCCTGCCCTCCTTGTACAGTGCCGTGGAACAAAACCCTGGGACAAAGGGGAATTAGCACCCACTGGGTCGTGGTTGGAATCTGAGCTGAGGCTGGGTAAGAACTCAGGGTCTCGGTGCCAGGCAGTGCGGAGCTGTGGGGTGCTGGGCCTCCCTGCTCATGGGCAGGGATAGCACCTCGCTGGGTCACAGGGCTGCTGGATAAAATGCAGGATGCCCGGTTAAATTTGAATTTCAGATGAACAGAGAATAATTTTTATGCTCGGAATGTTCCAGGCAACATTTGGCATCCTGTGTTTCGATTTGCTCCATTTGGCAACCTTATGGGGACAGCTCCCGGAACCAGGCAGAAGCAGCCACCCCGGGGAGCCTGAGGCCCTCTTGGACGCTGCTGCAAAGCTCCAGGCCCCCCGAGGCTCGCCCTGCTTTTCAGTGGCTGGGAGCCACCCTCTGCCAGCTTTGACTTGGATTTGCTGTTCACCTGTGGGGAGAGTCAACACTCAGCACGCACAGAGACGTCCCAGCCAGCCTCTGCTCGGGTCTTGAGAGAACAGGCCACACGTTGCTGGGATCCTTAAAGTTCAAATGGCTTTTGTGCTTTATCTGTTTTGTTCAATTTATTAAAATTCTGAATCTGCTAAGCAGAACTTTCTAAATACTTAACCACATTGGTTACACAACTAATAAATTAAAAGCATAAAATTTCCAAATTATTTTAATATTTGATCTTAATAACGTTATAAATTATTAAACCTTTATATTACGAAATATAACCCAGAAAAGTGCATGAAACAAAATGAGCATCACTGAGTTATCACACAGGTGCAGCCACCAGCCAGGCTCATAATAAACCTAGAGGCCCTGCTCGCTCTGTAGCGTTAGCCCTTTCTTCTCTCAGCCGCTGCCAAGAGGTGACCACTGTTCTGACTTCTGTGTTCGTGGCTTCCTGGCTTTGTCCTGGGGCACGTGTCCTAGTTTGGGTTCCCTCAGAAGCTGGTAGTTTATTTGCGAGGTGGTCCCAGGAAGCAGGAAGAGAGTGAGGCGGGGAGGGGAGAAAAGCTCATATGTGCATGAAAGACAGTTTATCCACGAGAGCGACTGAGGCTCAGTCTGGCTCAGAAATTTATTTCTCACAGTTCTGGAGGCTGGGAAGCCCAGGATGGAAGCACCGGCAGTTTCGATGTCTGCTGAGGGCCCATAGATGACCATCTCCTGGCTGTGTCCCCACATGGTAGAAGGGCAAGGGAGCTCTTTCGGGACCTCTTTGATAAGGGTGCTGATCACATTCTTGAGGCCTCCACCCTCAGGATCTAATCGCCTCCCAAAGATCCCCACCTGCAAATACCACCACACTGGGGATTACATCTAGTTATTTATTTATTAATAAAAATACAGCCTACAGCAGTCTGTATTCCAAGGCGGTCTCCCATCCAAGTGCTAGCCAGGCCCGACCCTGCTTAGCTTCCAAGATTATTTGAACTTGGGTGCATTCAGGGTGGTATGGCTGTAGACTGGATGAATTTGGGAGGGGGTCACAAACATTCGGTCTGTGGCACCTTACGGTTGTCCCGCTGGAGGATGGGAAGCTGGGGTATTCATTTACCACATCCTCATTGAGAGTCGCCCCTGGGAATGTCAACTGCCCTGCACTTGCGGTTGCAGCTGTTGATACCCGTACTAGTCAGCTTGGGCCACCATAACAAAATACTGTCAACAAGGTGGCTGAAGCAACAGAAATTTATTTTCTCGTAATTCTGGAGTCGAGAAGTCCAAGATCAGGATGTCAGCGTGGTTGGATTCTGGTGAGGGCTCTCTTCCTGGTTTGCAGATGGTGACCTTGCTGTGTCCTCGCATGGTAGAGAGAGAGAGAGTGCACGCAAGTGCTCACTGCCTGGTGTCTCCTATGATGACACTAACCCTATTGGACCAGAGTCCTACCCTTATGACCTCATTTAACCTTAATTATTTCCATAAAGGCTGTATCTCCAAACAAAGCTACACTGGAGGTCAGGACCTCGACATAGGAATTTGGTGGAGGACACAATTCCATCCATAGCAACGGCAGAGCAAACTCTCAGGGTGCTAGAGAATGCTTGGGAGCTGAGACAGGAAACTGTCACTGTACTGGGACTGTCTGCTGCAGCTATGCGAGCCCGGGTGAGCCTAGGAGGCATATAGATAGCAGTGGCACTCAAAGTTCAGTCAGCTTCCAGATGCAGAGCTTGCACTAGAATTTAAATCAATGCTCTGCTTCCTTCATCTGGAATGCCTTGCTGCAAAAACAAAAAAAAGGCAACTGAACTAAGCAGTGTGTTTAGTGACACTCCGATGCAAGCTCCGTGTTTCCTGGTGGATCGAACGTGTAAGTGTGCAGACCAGCAACCCGAGAGCTTCCATCCCTAAACTCCAGGGCTTAGTTTAGCAATTTTTAAAAAACTTTATGGAAATGGAATCAGAAGTGTGTATTCTTCTGTGTCTGGTTTCGTTTGTTCATCATTTGGATTTTGAAAGTCATCCACAGTGTGGCCGTAGTTAATTTTCAGTACTGTATATATTCCGTCATATGAATATTCATTAAGATATTTATCCATCCTTCTGTTGACAGACATTTGGGCTGTTTCTACTTTAGGGTTATTATAGATAATGTTGCTGTGGACATTGTAATGCACATTTTTGCTGTTTGCATGTAGGTGTTTCTATTGGGCATATACCCAGAAGTGGCATTTTGGGGTGAATAGATGATATTCTATTCACCCCTTTAGTAGGTAATGTCAAACAGTTTTCCAAAAGTTTGTACCAATTTACACTCTTAGCACTGAGTGTTGCTCTCCCACTTACCACACATTAATAATGTTTATCTTCTACTTTTAGCCACCTGGTGAGGGTATATGGGCATATAGTGATCGCCATCATTTGCATTTCCCCGTGAGCGATGAGGTTCAGCTCCTATCCATACGTTCGTCGGCCGTCTCAGTATCTCCTTGCAGAGCGTCTGGTCAAGCCTTGTGCCCATGTTTCTATTGGCTTGTCTGTCTCTCCTATTGACCCGTAAGCATTTGTTGTGTATCTGGAGACAAGTCCTTTGCAAGTTCTTACTTTTAATGTAGTCCAATTAATCAATTGTTTTATTTATAGTATTTTTTGTGCCCTACTTAAGAAATCTTTCCTTACTTCAAGGTTATAAATATACTCTTCTATGTTATCTTCTAGAAATTTTATTGTTTTACCTTTCATGTTCAGAAGATCTATTATTTACCTAGAATCGACTTTTAGTTTCGGTATGAGGTAGGTGGCAAATTAATTTTTTTCCATATGAATATCCACTTGACTGAGCACTCTTTATAAAAAAAAAAAAATCTCCTTTCCTCCCTGTCCTACACTGCCACCTTCGTCATAAATCAAATGCTTGTATGTAGGGGGCTGTTTCCAGACTCTATTCTGTTCCATTGGTCCTTTGCCATGTTTGCATAGCTGTATGGTAAATCGTTATGTCTGGTAGGGTAAGTTCTTCAACTTTATACTTCATTAACATTTTTCTGACTGTTCTTGGCCCTTTACCATGCATGTTTGAGAATCAGTCTTTCTGAATGCATAATAAACACTTTTTTAAAAAACCTTCTGAGATTTTTAAACTTTAGGATTTTAAAACAATTGATTAATTTGATGAGAATTGAAAATTTTGTGTATTTTTGATCTATGAACATTATGTATAGATCTGTATTTAGGTCTTTAAAAATTTCTTTCAATAATGTTTTATAGTATAGGAGATATAGGTATTTTTTAATTATTTCTAGGTGTTTGATATTTCTTGATGTTCTTATAAATGGTATCATTGTCAAAATATTCATTTTCAGTTTGTCACTGGTATGTAGAAATATGATTTTTGTATATTTGCCTTATATCTAGTAACCTTGCTAAACTCACTAAATTGCTAAATCAACTTAGCAATTGCCAAATTGCTAATTGCTAATCAATTTTATAATTTGTTTAGATTCTTTTAGCTTTTCTATTTACACAAACATATCTGTGAAATAATAATTCCCCCATTTCCAATTTTTATATCTTTTATTTCTTTTTCTTGCCTTATTGAACTGTCTGGACCTTCAAAACAATGCTGAATAGAGGTGCAGTTAGCAGATATCTTTCATTCATTCCTAATCTTGGAGGGAAAGCTTTTAATAATTCACTTAAAGCATGATGCATGCTGTAGGTTTTTTATTGACATCCTTATCAGATTAGGGAAGTTTTCTTCTATTCTCAGTTGTTAAGAATTTTTCTCACGAATATGTATTAAATTTAATCAAAGATTTTTAAAAATCCATTGATATGCTCATGGGATTTTTCTCCTCTTTTCTGTTAATGTGATAAATTGCATTGATTAATTTTTTAATGTTACACTAACATTACTTTCTAGAAAAAACACAATTTAATTGTGAAAAATTTTTCTATTTATTATTGATTTATTTGCTTTGCTAATATTTTACAGAGACTGACCTGTAATTTTCTCTCTCTCTCTCTTTTTTTCTCCATTTGAGACAAAGTCTTCCTCTGTCACCTGGGCTAGAGAGCAGTGGTGTCATCATAGCTCACTGCAACCTCCAACTCCTGGGCTCAAGGGATCCTCCTGCCCCAGCCTCCCAAGTAGCTGGGACTACAGGCACACACTACCACGCCTAGCTAATTTTTCTATTTTTTGTAGAGACGGGTCTCACTTTTGCTCAGAGCTGTCTTGAACTCATGACCTCACGCGATCCTCCTGCCTCAGCTTCCCAGAGTGCTAGGATTGCAGGCATGAGCCACTGCACCCGGCCTGTAATTTTCCCTTTTAAAAATGTTCTAGCAGGTTTGGGTTTCAAAATCATGCTAGTCTCATAAAAAAGATGAGAGAGTGCTTCCTTCCCTCCCTTTTTTTCTTTTTCCGGGAAGAATTTGGGTAAGATGGACATTATATTTTTATTAAATGTTTAGAAGAAACTCATCAGTGAGCAGCCCCCTGGGCCTGGAGTTTTCTTTGTGGAAAAGTTTAAAATTGTGAATTCAATCTCTTTAATAGTTATAGGCTATCCAGATTTTCTGTTTCTTTTTTAATACATGGGTGATATGTGTTTTCTAAGGCAATTGTTTACTTCATCATAATTTTAAAATTCTTTTTAGCACAAATTTTGTTTATAGTATCTTTTAGTGACCTTTTCATTGTCTATAAGAGCCATGGAATTGTCTCTACAGTGGGCTGAGTTGTGTAACCCCAAAACTCCTGTTGAAGCCCTAACCCTCAGTACCTCAGCATATGACTGTATGTGGAGGGGGTAAGGGTCTTTAAAGAGGAAATTAAGATGACATGATGTCATCAGGGTGGGTCCTCGTCCGATACAATTGGTGCCTTTGTAAGACGGGGAGATCAGGACACAGACGCGCAGAGGAAAGCCCGTGCGAGGGCAGGTGGGGGAGACAGCATCCACGAGCCAAGGAGAGGCCTCGGGAGAAACCAACTCTGCCGACACCTTGATCCCAGACTTCCAGCCTCCGGGACTACGGGAAAATAAACATCTGCTGTTTAAGCCACCAGGACCCAGCAGACGCACACGGTCTCATTGTCCACTCCTGGTATCCACTGCTTACGCGCTCTCGTCTTGGTCGGCCTTACCGGAGTTTTTCATCGGTCTGTTCGGAGTGCCGACCGTGTGAGTCCTCTGTGTTTGGGGCTACTTTCCGCTTCATTAGTTCCTGCTTTTACCTGTGTTATCTCCTCCCTTCAGCTTTCTTTGGGTTTAACGCGCCGTTTGCTCGCTGACTTCTTGAGATGGACACTGAGGTGGTTGATTTTCAGCCCTTCCTCTTTTCTGTTATAAACATTTGAAGTTGTACATGTGACTCTACATGTGACTTCAGGGGCACCCCACGAATTTCAACACACAGTACTGTCAGAATCATTGAGTGAGGCATTTTGGCAAGACACCCACGCAAAAAACTTTGGTTGACAGTTAGCGACTTGGGCCTGGGACTTAGTCACGTTTGCAGAGATGGATTTGGGTGTTTGGGGATGGATTTTGAACAAGGAGCAGACATAGTGTCAGGCTCCACTCTGCTGCTAACCACTGGCAGTGAACAGGGCAATCGGAGAGGCCCCTTGACTCACTGATTTCCATTTCAATACTGTCTATACCCTGATGTTGATACCTCCTGCCTTGACCTCCTTCTGTTCTCTGGACTTGAATATCCCATTGCTCACTTGAGTTCTCCACTTAAATATCTAGTAGGCACCTCAAGTTTACCATGTCTAAAACCAAACCTTTGATTTCCTGCCCCAGATCTGCTCCTTGCTTAGTTAGTCACCAAGGAAAGCTTACATGATACTTGAGGACCTGTAGAGATCTGGGATGTGAGTACTAATAGTACTTGCTTCTGTGCCCCTGAGTCAGGAGATGATCTGTCCTCCCTGCTCAAATACACTAATACTTCCTAAACAGCTGCTTGGAAATATTCTATGGCCATTTCCACACCCCAAAGCATAAAACTTTCTGCCTAGTTTCCTGGGGCTTCCCTCTGTCCACTCAGATTCATTTCTCCTTGACTTAAACAGTCCGACCCCGTGAACCTAGACCCCACACTTGTCTGTATATGCCATGCTCTTTCTTGCTTCTGTGCTATTTCCTGGTGACGTATTCATACCCTACCAATTCTTGGAGTTGTGCTTTCCTTCTATAACCTTCTTCTATGTCCTCTACACTGGCTTATCAGTGCTACATAATTTAGCAGTTAATTATACAATGGCTTACATTGTTCACTATTCATTCATTTATGTTTGTATTTTGTCCCAATGCTTAGCACAGACTTAGTTCTCAGTAAGTATTTCCTACTCGTTGACTGACAGGGACTGATTTGCAACATCAAAAACTTCCCTTTTTTTGAGACAGAGTCTCACTCTGTCACCTGGACTGGAGAGAGTGCAGTGGTGTGATCATAGCTCACTACAGCCTCAAACTCCTGGGCTCAACCTATCCTCCTGCCTCAGCCTCCCGAGTAGCTGGGACTATAGTCACGCACCACCACACCTGGCTAATTATTTCTGTTTTTAGTAGAGATGGAATCTCACTCAGGCTGGTCTCTAATTCCTGGCCTCAAGTGATCCTTCTTCCTCAGCCTCCCAAAGTGATGGGATTACAGACATAAGCCACCACACCTGGCCAAAAACTTCTTATTCTAGTTTCAGAGATCCTCCTCTCCTCTGCATGAGTGACCTTACCCTTCTATTTTATTTCTGTATATGTCCATGTGTGCACCGTGGCTGGCCAAGGCCATATGAGACCCTGGAAACCCCTTCTCATCACTTGGCCTAAATGTCTTCTCTCCACAGGGCCGCCTGAGAACATACGGAGCTTCTGTCTTCTCTTCTGTTCTCTTGGCCAATTCTCAAACTTTGGTGTGACTAAGGGCCATCTGGGGTGCTTTCTACGTGCTTGTTGATTATTCCTGCAGAGATTCCCATTCTTGCACCTGGGACAGCAAGTCTGACAGCACCCTGGTGCGACTGGGGCCGCACTTTGAGAAACAAGCCCCTCCCTGCAAGTTTCAGATGGGTTTGGAGATCAAATGTTTCTTGGAACTTCTTTGCACACACAGTCTCTTTTGTCCTTCCAGTTTTCAATGAAATCACGGTACTACATTCCCTTTCAGGTTTTCCTAGAAGATCATCAAAAGCTTGTCCCGGTGTGAAACAGCTCTCGGCTCTCGGGCACTTCCTACGGAGGCGAGTTAAGCGTGACGTCCCACGTCTACGCAGGTTCCTAAATATTGCGGGGTTGGAGAGGGGAAGCTTCCCCTTCGCTCTCCAACGATTCGCTGAAAACAGACGGACAAGAGGCAGGTGGACAGGGAAAGGGGACACAGCATCTGTTTAATACGCGTAAGCATGGGACCATCACAGGCAGATGATTGTTCGATGACCCAGTGAGGTCCAGACGCTTCACAGGGGAAGGGGGATGGGAGTATTCACGCACATGATTTTTAGGGGAAAAAACGAGCCCAAAGAGCAGAGGCTGACAAAGTTCCTGTGAGCTCTGGGGAGGGGTGGGAAGGCGGGAGCGGAGCGCACTGTGAGCGAAGGTGGTCTTTTTATGCGGACGAAGCTTCCCAGTTGATCTCTCGGAGCTGCCCTCGGAATAGACGAGAAGTCTGTCCGGGCACAGCGGTGGCTCTGCCTCTTGCCTTCCCCGGTGGCTGATCTTCCCTGGTGGTGGGTGGGATTCCTAGAGAGGGGTCTTAAGACAACTGCATTTCTTTTGGAAAGAAGTTTCCTTGCACAAGGTAATTCTGGACAGAGTCCCTGCTGGTGCTTCCAGAAAGTCGGGGAGGTCGGGGCAGGGGAAGGGCAGAGAGGGAACTCGATTCTGAGGCCGATTGCTGAGGCCTTTCGATTTTCTTTCATTCAAAGACCTGCACACGCCCAAGTGCTATATTTGGGGGTTTCACTTCCTGCACCTCAACACCACCAATGTTTCCCTTCCGTGACTGACTGAGCTGCACGGGGCCAGCCGGCTCGAGGGCTCGGTTCTCCGACCATGACCCCCCAACAACCACGGCGCTGGACAGAGGTGAAGACACAGCCCGACTCCAGCACGTGGCCTTGAGCGTGGTGTTTTCCCAGGAGAAGCTTTCTGGTTTAGGTCCGGTTCAAACAAGCACCTGGTTATCAACTATAGCTCAAGAGAAAGGAATGCTTAGATGTCGGTTGAATTTTGTATCTGGAATCTTGGGGGGAAATAGGTACGTGATTACGTAGTTCGTGTGTGCCAAGAACAGCCCGGGGTGGTACCCGCCGAACTGTGACAGCGAGTTGAGGAGGGACCCGCGGCGGCAGCCTTGGTGTTCAGGCACTGCGGCGCTCTTTGTGGGATGGTTGTTTTATAAAGAACATGTGCTAACGAGCAAAACAAAAAAAAGGAGAGTCTTTTAAAATAAAACATTCAACACGAGAACCCAGCGTTCTACGTGATGAAAGTAGTGAAGCTCTCTCGGGTTACCGCGTTCGCAAGTCGCTGGAATGTTCTCAAACACGGAGCTGTGATTTAGAACTGGGTCCCAAGTCTTCTCACGACTAAATAGGGACCGTTGAAGTAATTACGAGCTTGAAAGGATCCTATGAAATAGTTTTTGTTGTCCAGGAAGGGATTCGTCAATAATTTATAGGGCTGTAGAACTGAAAGATTTCTGGGTGACTCTAGGCGCTTATTTCTATTTTCCTGCAATTGAAAGCATTGTCTCCTGACTTCTCAGTTCCCAGCGTCACTTAGATTCTTTTTGAACTTAAATGGAGCAGAAGTCAGAGCTCTCTCCGCTCCTCGCTGTGGCCTCCTACCCACGATCGGGGCTTGGCCTTCATTTAAACTTGACCGTCCAGGGTGAGTCTGGGGTCCTCCCACCTCCACAAATCTCGTCTCTGCCCTCCCACCACGATCTTCCTTCTGTCTGCGAGTCGGTCGGTATTAATTAAAGCACTTTGTTTTCGCCTTCAATGAACCCGCCTCTTGCAGCGCGTTCCGGCCTCCCTCGCTTTCGGGTTCGCTTGGGCTCTGTGTTGCCAACAGACAGACACCTCATTATTTACCGAACTTGAATCGGCACTATTTTTCTGTTTCTTGGAAGCCTTCCTCAAGAGCCTCATAATCCTTTCTCTGATGAAAACAGTTGCTCCTGCTGAGCGAAATTCCGCTTACAGCCGCAACACAGCCCACGTTGTTCTCTGTCTTCAAGAGATTTTTTCTTACTCCATTTAACTTGTTTTTCAACTGAGCTCAATGCATCAGACTTATCTATTCAGGAGCCACCTGGTCAGCAGCCGTGGCCTCTTTCAGATAAAATCAGATTGTTTACTGGAGGGCCTGGTTTTGGAAGCAGTCAACTTCATAACCTCGAGGGTCACCCGCCCAGCTGTGGGATATTGCCGAATCCTCAACAGGTGAGATCCGGACCCCAAACTGGCCCAGCAGGTACGTGCTGTGAGTTTCACCAAGCGAGTCGGGGCTGCCTCCCGAGGCTTCCTCTAAGAAGTACCATCCGAGGAGTCTGCGAAAGCGTTTTCTGGCTCTTTTTGAGACAGAGAAGACGCCAGGGCTGGTGCAAGAGGCCTTTGAAGGCCGTTAGGACTTTTCGGAAGCACCGTGAGGAGCTGAAGTGGGGTGGTCCTCTAGCGCAGGACGCGGACGGGAATTGCCATCTGCAGGTAATTCCAGAGGTGCAATTAGTCTCCGAACACTCTGCTCATTCATCACAAGAATTTTCTCGCTCACGGCAAATAGTAGTCCAGGTGAGTAACTGAGAACATGAAGTTGTTGGTCATATTTTTCAGAGGTCAATACATCATATTTAACATTCTAAATTGCTTTTAGGAATGACTTCCAGATCTCTTTTTGACTGTATTTCAATCAAGGTCCAGGGCTTCGGGGCTTGCAGACGACCTCACTCGTGGATGACGGAGTCCCGAATGGGAAGCTCTACAAAATGGTACAACCTGCACACTCCAGAAACAGACACGGAGGCCTGGAGGGATGAGTAGCTTGCCCAGCGTCGCCAGCTGCTCAGTAGTGGGGCCAGCAAAAGACCTCTGAGTGTCCTTCTCCCTCCAGAGCCCTCTGTTTGTTCCATGACACCAGTGAGCCTCAATTTCTCAACCCAAACACCCACTTCCCCTTCCTTCTCCTGATTATACTCACAGGTATGTGAAGTTCCTAAGTCAATGAGTTTTAATCACTCAGCATAATGCTCTAATTATAATGGAAAGAAGGAGTAACACAAGGCCGTTTACTCAAACAGGAAGGTCCTCTGTTAGGGACCGGCCCCCATTCTCCGTGAACATCTGGGCTTTGCTGGGACAAGATCCTTCTCTCCAAAAGGTCTCTGAGGCTCCCAGTCCCATGGCACCTGCCCTAAGCTCATCTCTCCAGTGGACAAGCAGAGCTCAGGGATTGCATATATGTCCCCCTGCTTCTCTGCTTCAAAATTTCCCCCAATAGGTGGGGGACAGTGACTCACGCCTGTAATCCTAGCACTCTGGGAGGCTGAGGCGGGAGGATTGCTTGAGGCCAGGAGTTTGAGACCAGCCTGAGCAAGAGCAAGACCCCGTCTCTACAAAAAGAAAAATTAGCCAGGTGTTGTAGTGCATGCCTGTAGTCCCAGCTACTTGGGAGGCTGAGGCAGGAGGATCGCTTGAGCCCAGGAGTTTGAGGCTGCAGTGAGCTATGATGATGCCACTGCACTCTACCCAGGTGACAGAGGGAGACTCTGTCTCAAAAAAAAAAAAAATTCCAGCAATAAACCGTGTGTATTCTTACTGCGAGGTGCTGGCAATGTGTGCCACTTCTGCTGAGAAAGCAAGTCATTTCCTATTTCTCAGTATAGGTGATCAGAGGCCCAGCATTGAGATTAAAGGATAGCACAGAGACACAAGCCAGTAGTATAGAGGCACTCAGCATTTCAATATAAATCCTCTTCATATTGCTAGATTTCTGGGGCGTCAGGGAAGCGCAAGGATTAAATTCCCTTGCAAGCTAAAGGCCAAAGGAATCAGATGCTTGGAATCTGATTTTCTTGCCCTTATGAGGTAAAAATGCAAAGGATGTGAAGTTCAAATGCATCCTGGCCTTCCGTCTCCTGCCTGGCCACATCAGTGCTCCGGTGCTGGCAGAGCTGGGTTCCTTCTGGGCCTGGAACCTGGGCTGCCTCCTGGGGGACAGGTGCGATTCCTCAGGGATGGGGAGGTGCCTGCTGTCTACAGAGTCCAGAGACAGCTAGAAGGTGGTTCCAGCACAACCCCCGCACACACCCACCCTGCTCAGAAAACCAGCCCCAGAGTGTTGATACACGTGGAAGCTCCCAGAACACAGACCATGCAGGGCAGATGCGAGGGAGGGAGGGAAGGTCGGCAAGGAACCTTCCTGCATCCGGCTGCACCAGGACACCCGGCGGCCCCTTCTACCTGTCCAGCATCCATGGCCTGTGACCTTAAACTCAGTCCGCAGAGGTTTCCATCCACAGCTACGCCTGACCATTCTTGGGAGGACTCTCGGCCTCCGAACTCCGTCTCCCGTTCAAAAAGTAGCATTGTGGTCAGTTTTGCCTTTTTGTAAAGTGTAGACGTTTGTGATGGTGTCACTACCACACAGTTTGAATGTCCCCTCTCTCTCGAGGTCCATGATAATATTTCTAGGCCCTTGCTGGCCCCTCCTCTCCCCTCTGCACAGAACAGGACAAGTTGGAGCTTGTCTTCCCGGGATGGGCTCAGCTGCTGCCTTGGGGCCTGCCCCAGCTTGGTCAGCCCCGCAGAGCAGGTCTCCATTTCCCCGTCTGCCTTCTGGAAGCTCCTGGGACTTGTGGAGTGGATCTTGTGTGCTTTGGTGCCCCTGGGACCCAGACCAGAGCTTGACATAGAGGGAGGGAAGGCACCAGCCTGGAACTGATTTAGCGCCTTTGTTTATTTTGTCCACCCAGAATTCCTTGCTCCAGGAAGCCAGTTCTGAGTGAGGAGCCATGTTTTCCCCGTCCCTGCTGTCTCCACACTCCTTGCGAATACCGTGAGGTTCTCATACCAGATCTTGCAGGGGAACGTTTGCTCTGGAGGCAAAGTGTCAGGAGGACAGTAAGGTAACCAAATCCTGGTGGAGCTGGGAATGCGGACTTCTCCTTGAACTTCAGGCCTTCCCACTTGCAGGAAGAACCAGTGAGAACTCTCTGCGGTGAGATTTTATCTATGAATGCGGTCAGATTCCAACACAGGGCCAAGTAAACGCAGCTCACCTCTCCCCTTTTCTGTAAACAAACTCGTAAACGTCCCGAAGGTAACACCGCCCGCCAGCCGGCCCCAGACTTTCCAACTGGCTTCTAAACCTCATCGCTGCCAATTTTCCAGTTTGAAAAGAGGGAAACTTCATAAAAGGCTTCACTTCCATTTGACCTGTGGAGGAGGATGGAATACATGGCGAGACGGAAGCTAGGAACAAAACAAGTTTATAAAAATTCCAAGAAAAGTGGCACCTCCGCTGAAACCAAAGCTGACAAAGTTGAGAGCCCTGCGTGGGCTGCCGTGACGGGTCACCCGGGGAAGGGAGAAACCTGGGGAGACACACACAAGAGGGGACAGCTCCCAGGCGCCATCAAAGAACAGGTCCTCCAAACAAGCAGTTAAAATAAGACAGTCAAACATTTTAAGCACTGAAAAGGACCTCCCCAAATCATCTGCCCCCTGCCTGTCCTCCAGAAACCCACAACAAGAAAGTAGCTGCAAAAGAATAATTTCTATTTAGATTTCATCTTGTGCACTAAAATTGTGATCTTTTTTAAAGCTATTAAAAAAAACCTTCTAAATCCACTGTTTTATGGTCAGAGAATACGGTCTATATCACAGCAATTCCATGCAATTTACTGAGATTTCTTTACAGCCTCGTATTTGGTCAGTTTTTAGAATTGTTCTATATATGCTGGAAAAGAAGGGGGGCCTCCAATCGGCAAGGACCCATCCAGGGCTCAGGATGACGGCGTGGACTGGGGAGGGCTGCAGACGGGGGTGGGCAGGGAGGCCTCACGCTGGCCGATGGCGGTGCAGACTCCTGAGGGCAGGGCCCTGGGGACAAAGGAGTGGCTGACAGAAGTGTGGAGCAGGCCAGCATGGGTGGCACCTCCCAGCGTACGCCAACTCTATTCCCTTTCTCATAGTAAGTGTGTGGAGCTTCTCTTCCGGGTTCCACCCCAAGGCAGGCACAGAAGTCAGAGAGATGGAAATCTCACCACCAGGTCTGGTTGCGATAAAGTGTATTGGGGAACACGCCAAGTAGGTTCCCTCCCCAGTAAGAAGTGCCTCCAGGACCCAGGCAAGGTCGGACACCCAAAGCCCAGTTGGGACGTAAGTCCAGGGTGGCCTGACTGGAGGGGGCGCTCTGCCCTCCCTCTCACACAGAGGGGTGACGCCTGAGAGGTCTCATATATGAATATTTTATCCCATGATTTTATCATAAAAAATCAACAGCACCAAAGCAACTAATGTTTATGCATGTAAAGAATAAAATATAGTTTCCCCTTCCAATCTAAGCTGAAAGAATTAAAAAGAATTTTCAAATGAATACATCAATGTATCAAGTGGACAAAAAATTATGAATGAGTAAGATTTTGAATAATATGATTAAGAAGATCATATATATTTATTTATGCACCTTGATTATTGCATGCTGTATACATTCTTTTCAAGCACAAAAAAGCCACATATAGAACATTTATAAAAATTGACCAACTGTTAGGCCATGAAGAAATCTCAGTAAATTGCATGGAATTGATATAGGACAGACCTTACTCTCTGAACATAGTGTAATTCATTTAGAAGTTATTTTTTATTTTTTAAATTTATTTTGATTTAACTGCCTTTTTCATGCCTTAATAGAAGTTATTTTTAAGACAGATTTTTAAAACCTCTACAATCTTAAAAATATACAGGAAGAAATCTAGCTAGAAATTATTAAATATCTAGAATTAAACAACAAATACCTCACATCTAAACCTTTTTGCAGTTAAAGTGATACTTTTAGGTAAGTGAACTATCTTAAATGCATATATTACAAGGAAGGAATGGTCGAAAGTCTAATAAGGTAGACAGTTCTCTTACAAGAGTTATAAAGAAAGAAGAGGAGGCATTAATAACAACATTAAAAATCAAAGGGCTCATAGCTGCATATAAAATATTAAAAATCAGATTTTCTACAAGAATATAAATTAGTAAAATGCAAGAAGAAATATAAAATATGGATCCCCTACTAATAATTAAAGAAATTGAAATGGTGATCAAAGACATACTCCACCTCTCAGCCCCACCAAACACATCGGGCTCAAACAGATTTATAGGTAAGTTTTATCAAACACTTAAGGAACAGATCATTGCTATTTTATATAAACTGTACCAGAGAGTAAGAAAAGAAGGAAAACTATCTACCTCATTCTTGTTACAGAACCTCGATACTAAAACAAGACAATTATAGGCTAGTCTCATATATAAATGAATATGCAAAAACCCTAAATAAAATACTAGACAACTGATCTAATAGTATATTACAAATATGCAAGGAATGCAAGGATTTTTTTCAAACTTAAAAATTGAGATACAATTCAGATACCATAAAGTTCACCTGTTTTTTTTTTTTTTTTTTTTGAGACAGAGTCTCACTCTTTTGCCCGGGCTAGAGTGAGTGCCATGGCGTCAGCCTAGCTCACAGCAACCTCAAACTCCTGGGCTCAAGCAATCCTCCTGCCTCAGTCTCCCAAGTAGCTGGGACTACAGGCATGTGCCACCATGCCCGGCTAATTTTTTCTATGTATTTTTAGTTGTTCAATTAATTTCTTTCTATTTTTAGTAGAGACGGAGTCTCGCTCTTGCTCAGGCTGGTTTCGAACTCTTGAGCTCAAACAATCCGCCCGCCTCGGCCTCCCAGAGAGCTAGGATTACAGGCATGAGCCAGCACGCCCAGCCAAAGTTCACCTGTTTAAAGTACACAATTTGGCTGGGTGCAGTGGCTTCTGCCAGGTGTTCAAGACCAGCCTGGGCAACATAGCAAGACCCCATCTCTACAAAATATAGTTTAAAAAATTAGCCCAGTGTGGTGGCTTGCACCTATAGTCTCAGCTACTCAGAGGCTGATGTGGGAGGATTGCTTGTACCCAGGTGTTCAAGGTTGCAGTGAGCTATGATCATGCCCTTGCATTCCAGCCTGGGAGACAGAGCAAGACCCTTCCTTTATAAAGAAAGAAAGAAAGTGTACAATTCAGTGGTGTTATTTTATTTTTTTAATTTTTTAATTTTTATTTTTTCTGTTGTTGAGACAGTCTTACTCTGTTGCTCTGGGATAGGTTTCAGTGGTGTGATCATAGCTCGCCGCAACCTCAAACTCCTTGGCTCAAGGGAGCCTCCTGCCTTAGCCTCCCAAGCAGCTGGGACTATAGGTGGGTACCGCCACGCCTGGCTAATTTTTCTATTTTTTCTTTTTTTTTAAGTAGAGACGAGGTCTTGCTCTTGCTCAGGCTGATCTCGAACTCCTGAGCTCAAGCAATTCTCCCCCTCGGCCTCCCAGAGTGCTAGGATTACAGACGTGAGCCACCTTGCCTGGCCAAATAAATAAATACATAAATAAATAAATAAAATGTACAATTCAGTGGTTTTAGTATATTCACAAGGTTGTGCAACTATCACAGCTAATTCCAGAACATTTTCATGATCCCCCAAAAGA
The DNA here is from genome assembly GCA_963575035.1 of Avahi laniger. Classification (NCBI taxonomy): domain Eukaryota; kingdom Metazoa; phylum Chordata; class Mammalia; order Primates; family Indriidae; genus Avahi; species Avahi laniger. The sequence goes on from CAUYSK010122298.1 coordinate 80,980, forward strand.
AACCCCATACCCACTAGCAGTCACTCCCAGTCTTCCTTTTCCTCGTCCCCTGGAAGCCCCAGTCTGCCGTGTGTCGATGGATTTGCCTATTCTGGACGTTTCATACAAATGGTGTCATACAACGTGTGGCCTTTGTGACTGGCTTCTTTGACTTAGCATAATGTTTGCAAGATTCATCTATGATATAGCGTGTACGCGTACTTAATTCCTTCTTATGGCCAAATAATTTTCCATTGTATGACGTGCCACATTTTGTTTATCCATTCATCATTTTATGGGCACTTGGGTTTCTGCTATGACTCATGTTGCCATAAACAGCGGTCCCCAACCTTTTTGGCACGAGGGACTGGTTTCATGGAAGACGATTTTTCCATGGACAGGTGGGGGTGGCAGAGCTCTGTGGCCTGGTCCCTAACAGGCCATGGACTGGTACCGGTCTGTGGCCTAAGTATTTTTTGTACAAGTTTTTGTGTGGACGTGTGTTTTCAATTCTCCTGGCTATGTAACTAGGGACGAAACTAATAGGCCATATGGCAACTCTATATTTAACTTTTGAGGAACTGCCAGACTCCTTGCCAAAGCGGTCGCGCCGTTTTACACTCCTACCAGCAATGCACAAGGGTCCCTATTTCTCCACATTCTCACCAATGCTTGCTATTTTCCATTTTGAAAATTATAGCCACCTTAGTAGCTGTGAAATAGTGTCTCGTTGCTTTTCTCGGTATCAATTCGCATTTTCCTAATGGCTAATGACGTGAAGCATCTTTTCATGTGCTTATTTACCACACGTCTGTCTTCTTTGGAGAAATGTCTATTCAAGCCCTTTGCTCATTTTTCAGTTGGGTTATTTGTCTTCTTGTTGTTGAGTTGTAACATATTCCAGAGCGTGGAACCTTCTCGGACACACAACTTTGTACATTTTTCTCCCATTCTGTGGATTGTCTTTCCACTTTCTTCATAGTGTCCTTTGATGCAAAAAGTTTGTAATGTTGATGAAGCCCAATGTATCTATTTTTCCTTGGCTGCGTGTGGTTTCAGTATCATCTCTTAGAAACTGTTGCCTAACTCAAGGTGATGAAGACTTAAGCTTATGTTTCCTTCTTTATAGTTTTAGCACTAACAGTCAGGTCTCTGATCCATTTTGAGCAAATTTTGGTGTATGATGTGAAGTAGGGGTCCAAATCTATTTTTTTATGTGTAAATGTCAAATGGTCCCAGCACCACGTGTTAAAGAGACTGTTCTTTCCCCCATTAAGTAGTCTTGGCACCTCTGTTGAAAATCGATGGACTCTAGAAGTACAGTTTTATTTCTGGGCTCTCAATTCTATTCCATTGATCTGTCCGTCTCCCCTCTGTCTTGATTTCTGCAGCTCTGTAGGCGGTTTTGAAATCAAGAAGTGTGACCCCTCTGTGTTCTTTTTCAAGATTACCGGTGGTATACTGGGTCCTTGGGAATTGTACATGAATTTCAGGACTGGGGCTTGTCCTGGAAAAGAGGCAGTTAGAATTCTGATAGGGATTGTGTTGAATCCTATTCTATATGTGAGAAAGTATACTTCAAAGGTGAAGGCGAAGTAAAGACATTTGAAGACAAATAAAAACAGAGATAATCTTGCACCAGCAGATCCACACTCGGGGAAATACCAAAGAGAATTCTGTAGGCAGAAGGGAAATTCTCCTCGAGTGAAATATGGAGAAACAGGAAGGAACTGAGAGCAACAGAAAGAGTAAAAATGCGCGTAAATCTAAGTGAATATTGATTATGCGAAATAAATAACGGTAAGTCACTGGGGGTTAAAATATATATAAATATATACAGAATTAAAATATAGCCACGGGCCGCATAATGATATTGCTCAACGACAGACTGTATATAGGGCGGCGGTCCCATGAGATTGTAACACTGTATCGTCACTGTACCTTTTCTATGTTTAGAGCTGTTCAGATGCACAAATACTCACCGTTGCGGTGCAGCTGCCTACACTGCTCCGTACGGTCACACGCCGCACAGGTGTGCAGCCTACCAGCAATAAGCCACACCACACAGCCTGGGTGTGGAGTAGGCTACATCTAGGTTTGTGTGACTACTCTGTGACGTTCACACAACAGTGAACTCGCCTAACAATGCATTTCTCAGGACATGTCCCTGCCGTGAAGTGACATATGACGGTATGTGACAGCAGCGGCACAGAAGGTGAGAGAGGAGTAAACACAGTTAAAGTGTCGTGAGCTCCGTGCACTGTCTGAGCGGTGGCAAAGACACAATCTATCTTAGACTTTAATAAATAAAGGCTGGGACATGTAACCTCTCGGGTGACCAACAAAAGAATGACACAAGAATGTGTAAGACAACTAACAAGTTAATGGGAGAGACATGAAAGAATAAAAAATAGTTAATCCAACAGAAGGAAACAAGAGGGAGAAAAATGAATACAGAGCAGATGGGACAAGTTGAAAACACGCAGGAAGATGGTAGATTTAAGCCCAGCTATATCCGTAATCATGTCAAATGCAAAAACACTAAATACTCCAATTAAAAGACAAGATTGTCACGCTGGGTAAAAATAAACCCCAACTATGAATTCTGCTTGGAATTTATCCTGGTGTATGGTATAAGGACGGGCTTAATTTTATAATTTTTCATTTGCCTTCTGGGTATCTCAATAGCACATATTAAAATTTTTCCACCGGATTTGAGATGTCGACTTAATTGTATATAAATTTCTGTGTTCAGTTGGGCCTGTCTCTGGATCTTCTATTCTGTTTGCTTTGTCTGTCTATATAGGCACATACCAATACCGTTCTGCGTTAACTAGAGGTTCACACAGTACGCCTCAATCTCTGCACGGCCAGCCGACCCCCAGCCCCTGCACTTGTTTTTTTGGGGGAGATTTTCCTGGCTATTCTTTGCTCATCTATTCTTCTAAATGACCTTTATCATCAGCTTGTCCAGTTGAAAATCATAATGATGTTCTCATTAGGACTGTGCTGTAATTAACTTAGAGAGGATTGAGTTTTCTATTTCTTCTCTAGCCAGTTTGGACAACTTAAATTATAATATTCTCTTACTATAAATATTTTACATTCCTGCTGATTTTATAGTTTTGTCCTTTTTTCATTTTTAGTCGTATCAATTTTTTTCTTATCTCTTTTTTCCTAGAGCAAACTTTCCAGAGGATTGTCAATTTTCTTTGAATTTTCAAAAGATTAAACTTTTGTCGTCTCTCGTGTGTCTGTTTTCCATTTCATACTGGGTGTTTCACTCATTCATTTTCAGTTTTACTTGTTTACTGATACAGGTGTTAAATGTTATCATTTTCCTCTGAGTTTTAGCTTTCCGTCACGTGCATTTTGAGGTGTTGTGTCTTCATCATTATTTTTTTAAGGCATTCTGAACTTTATCTTCTGTTTCCTTATTGACTTAAGAGGTATAAGAGGTTTTTAAATTTCCAGGTGAAAGGTCTTTTTGCTTTTTTATTCGTCATTAATTTCTAGTTTTATTGTCTTAAGGTTATTTCACAAATGAGGCTGCAACAGGCACAGAGAGGTTAAGTGACTTGCCCAAGGACACATATCTAGTAAGGGACAGGGCCGGCCTGGAAACCTCAAAGTCCATCTCCCTCCGGCCGCCCTGCCCTGCCCTTCGTGCCCCATAGGTAGATGCGCTACTTAATCATGGCAGGCAAAATGCCAGCAGGTGTCATTATGAGACAGTGAAACTTAATTGATGAAACTGTAATGGAATATTAAAATTTAATTTCTGTGGGTAGGAAATTAAAATGTTAGAAGTAACAATTCAGTGGGATTTCTTTTTCTCAAAATAAACTCAAGTCACTCTGGGTTCCTTCCCAAGCAGAGCCTGGAAAGGCTTGCCGGAGGCAGCGTGCTTGGGAGCGTAGGTCCAGGAAGCGGAGTGAGCAGCGGGACACGGCCGTCAAAGTCAGAGCAAGGACACATCGCTGTGTCAGGCGGTTCCACCTGGCGGGACCCTCTGAGGTGCCTGATAAAACTAGTCTCAGGACTGTCCTCTTGGGGAAGAATGTATTAATATCTACCGGCTCCTGTCCACTATCGGTCAGGACAGACCCCGGCTCCATCTCCCCCATCTGTGGGCCGGGTGAGAGTCAAGGCTGATGGGTCGGTGCCCTGCATGGCTTGGCTGGGCACCTCCTGGGCAAAGCTGGTAGAAATCTACTCAGCGTTAACTGGAGTAAGAGGGGGGAGGAGAAGATTCGGGGTGCAGAAGTATCTAATATTAGATACTTTAAAAATGTATTTTGATGCAAATATTCAAACCTACTGAAAACTGTGGAACCCTGTTGGAAAGGTCCATCATCAGAATGATATGAGAAGCTTAGAATTTGATTAAGCAGGGAATATGTGATATTGAACTAAGTTTTCTTTGTCCTTGGCGATGTGGTATTTGCCTCTGTGTGTGTGTGTGTGTGTGTATGGGAGTTGAGAAATTCAGGCCACCAGCAAAGGCCTGATTATAAATGAAGGAAGGATAGAATGGAAGGATTCAAATCTATCTTGAAACCCAGGGGCTAGGGAAACATTGTTTCTCTAAACATGCTTATTTCCTTCTAAACTATTTATCCTTTTAACAATATGTAAGACCCACAAAAAAGGTACCAAGTAAACAGAGGACTTAGTGACATGTATATCCATTTAAAAGAGAATCTCTGATTCTGTGAGTTTATCCTAAGTCCACAGTTATTCTAACTTTCAAATTTTCGGTTAATGTTTAAAAATCTGCACGTATCTCTATGGCACTTGTGACTCATTTGTGCTACTAATGCAGTCGGTGAAATAATGTCCAGCAAATCGCTTAATTCACACTCTGTTGACACACATTTTCCATTCCCAGAAACGATGCAATCTGCCTAATTCTTCCCAAGAAGTGAATGGCTAGAGGTCGTTTCACACTGCACCCATAACAAGTGGTGAACGCTATTCTTCCCTGACACAAACGCCCTGCGCTGCTGCGGCGCCGTGTTGAAATCGTCAGCGACCGTATAAATGCACACGGCCCCACTGAGAACAAGAGGCAGAGCTGGGGGGTAAACCGCCTGCGTAAGTCTCTTGGGGACCCTACACAGGGCACCCAGAACTGTCTGCTGCCACCGGGGTAAGTGAAGAATCACTCTCCGACTTGGTTTAAACTGGAAAGATTCATGTTCCAGCATGTTTCAGAAGACAACATTTTTTGTTGTTTTGAGTTTTTCAGGGTAAAGCCCACGCACTGCAAAGTACAGGCTTAAATTCATGAAGGTATTTGGATAGCACAATACATTTAAAAACAGGTGAAAGCTTTTCTTCTCCCTTGCTGGTCTCCCCGTAGGAAATCACCGAAGACCTAACTGGGGGACCCGAGGGGAAAAAAGTCCCATCACTGTTGTTGTTATTGTAATAATCACGTCTTCAGAACTTGGCTCTACACGGAACCCGAACCGGTAAACTGGACGCTCACGAGAGGAAATGAGGAGTCTCTGGCTGCGCGCCACAGGTAGCTGCTGAGCTGTTAAACCTGGGAGGGGAAAGCCCACGGCAGACCCTCCACCCGTTACCCCGTTAGCTTCACCTGGATTTGGTCACAGCAGCCTAAGTGACCTCAGAACACCCTGCCACTGCAGGCGCCCGTCCTAGAACCAAAAGGACAACAGTACCTCTTTAAGTCTCTGGGGACAGTCATTGACTCATACGTGTCATAGTTAATATGAATAAGACTTTCCTGGACTCACTCAGATGTAACTAAATTGCCCGGCAAGGAGGAGCAATTTTCATTTACAGAAAACTATTACTGACCATAAAACTCTTTGCCCATGACGCTCACTAATTACCGATGACCCAGGACAAGTGGCCATGCCGTGCCTTTCCTGGGCTGCCCCCACACAGCAGGGCCCCAGCCGGTCCCTCCTCCGCTGCACGGAACGACCAAGCTGCCCTTGGCTCCTCTGACCTCATCTTTCTGAGCAGAACATATCTGGTTTTATTCTGCATTAATGAATGACACTTTTTGTTCAGAAAAATGCATGTGCTTGTTTACAAAGTCTAAGTAGTAAAAAATGTCAGTGTGACTTATGGAAATGTTGAGTGTCACCAGTCCTTTTCCCCAGACCTATTATCGAAATGCAAAGCATTTTCTTCTACCGCATGCTGGGAGACAGATCGAAACGATTGTGTCGTCATTCCAATGAAAACATCCTCATTTCTCTCCTCATATGGAGTTTGGAGAAACCCAACTCTCTGCTTTCTCGAAACCTGTCCCTGGATTGCTTTGGAACCCCTGGCAGAAATTGGGGTTACCGTGTACCTCGGTCATCAACTTCACCTGCTCCTCAGTCCCACCAAGCTGTGGCACGATTCCCAGGGTCGAGTCCCAGCATACGTCCCTAACCTGCCCTCGCTCAAACACCAAGCCACTCCCCTTCCTACTCAGTCATAGCAGGTCACCTGGTTCCCTGTTTCACACAGGAGATGGCAGCCAACATACGCCCTTCGCCGCGAACCACCAGACCTGCACACCTCCTTGTATTTCCTTCCATTCCTTCCTCTTTCCCTCCATTCCTCTTCCAAGGCCAAGTTCTCCGTTTGTGCACGAGCCCCATGGCACCCCCCCCCCAGCTCTCCCTCTATTGTGATTTCTTTCTTTCTTCTCTTTTTTCTTTCTTCCTTCCTTCCTTCCTTCCTTCCTTCCTTCCTTCCTTCCTTTCTTTCTTTCTTTCTTTCTTTCTTTCTTCACAGGGTCTCGCTCTGTCACCCAGGCTGCAGTGCAGTGACATGATCATGGATCACTGCAGCCTCAAACTCCTGTCCTCAAGCAATCCTCCTGCCTCAGCCTCCTGAGTAGCTGGGACT
>CAUYSK010122299.1:0-39994 GCA_963575035.1 Avahi laniger
TATCTCCATCCGGGAAGTCTCCCCCTTTCCCCCCGCCTAGCTAGAAGCCTGAAATCATAATTATACAAAACTGTAAGTTATAAGGCCAGGCTCCGTGGCTCACACTTGTAATACTAGCACTCTTGGGAGGCTGAGGTGGAGCTGGGAGGAACGCTTGTGGTCAGGAGTTCGAGACCAGCCTGAGCAAGAGGGAGACCCTGTCTCTACTGAAAATAGAAAAAATTAGCGGAGCGTAGTGGCACGCGCTTGTAGTCCCAGCTAGTCCCAGCTACTCGGGAGGCTGAGGCAGGAGGATTGCTTGAGCTCAGGAGTTTGAGGTTGCTGTGAGCTAGGCTGACACCATGGGGCTCTAGCTCAGGCAACAGAGTGAGACTCTGTCTCAAAAAAAAAAAAAGAGTTTCTCTAGATATTATTTTATATATTTTTTCAGATTATAAGAGTAATACATGCCCAATATAGAAAAATTTGGAAAATACAGAAAACCATAATGAATATTAAAATCCATAGTCCACTACTCAGAGGTAACCACTAATAACTTTTTAAAATACTTTTGTTTATATATCAATATACTTAGAGTTTGCTTGTGACTGTGTGTCAAAAAAAAAAGAAGAAAGCTGTAAGTTATAATGAGAATTTTAAAAATAGACTATTAAATAATAAATAGTTCTTCCCCAAAATACATTATTATTTTGCCATCTTAAATTGCATCTGGCATATATTGTCAGTGAAAAATCAAATTTGTCCTTAAAAAAAAATAGAAAGTTTCCCAAAACTTGTTTTAAAATGAAATACAACCTACAAAAATAGTATTTCCTTTGTCTGCCTTTTCACCTGTCTATCTGAATAACAGAGAGGGAGACTGTCCAAAAGAAAATGATATTTATTTGGGAGTAACAATGCAATGGGAATATGGGTGCCATAGTAAATAAACTGTGTGTGTATTCAAGGAGGTGGGAGCAAGGGGAAGTTTTGAATCAGTTATCCTTGGCTACAAGGATCAATAATAACAAGAATGGTGTCAGTTCAAGGTTGCACATGCAGTTACTAGACAGACATCCTTGCAGAAGTTTGCATGTGTGTGTGTGTAAAGTTGCAATGGCCTTTGTGTAAGATTGTGGCTTTTGCAGTCTTTTGTGATAGTTCTTCTTATCAGCCATTTGTGCATGAGAACCCTCTCTTCATGGCCTTCCATGGCTCCATTTGTCAAAGTTTTAACACAAATGACTTCATTTTGATTTTGACAACTTTCGCATCCTTTTAAGAACCACCTTTTTGTGCTACCCTTTTCTAATGCTGTTGTGAGAAACAACTTTTGCCTCGTGGGGGGAAAAAAAGAACCATTTAAGAGAGTGGACCCAAGAACAGACTGAGAGGTTGCCTGGGCATGATTGCCTTCACTTAATCATTCCTTTAACAAATGCTTATTAATGCCTACTGTGTGTGAAACATTATTTAGTGGTTTTTTCCCCAGCCCCAAAGGTATCTTCTGTCCACTTTGTATTTTTTGCACATCACTGTACTGATGCCCCAAATTCTGCCAATTAGTGATTAATTCAGTGCACCTTCTCTTTTAAACATGTGCAGATGCCTAAGAGGGTTGAATGATTTGTTCACTCATTGTAAATTACAATAGTTCAATCAAATTTCTTTGTAACAGCTGAGTTGAGATACTCAACTGAAGAAAGGGGAAATTTGCTGGGGTTGAAATTAGGGAGAGGGGCTGGAAATACGGACTTATGAAACAATTTGGGGGATGTTGTGGAGACTTAAGGTAACAGGAGCCCTGGAAACAGCGCCAAAAGGAGATAAAATGTCAAATAAGTAAAACTAATATTTGTAATTTTATCCAGCTACGTTCAGGAAGGGGAAGGAGTCTCACTTTTTATCTTTTGTGGCATAATCCCTGTGTTTCTAGGAGCCAGACACCAGGCTAATCTTATCAATTGTAAATTTTAATTAATGATATATTCAATTGGCTCCTGGGGGTCTAACCTAAGAACATTTAATCATTGTTACACAGGGAAATAGATTCCAAATTTTAAACAACTCAGTTATTCATCTATTCAACTAACATTTTTTGAGCACCTCTGTGTTCCAAGCACTGAGGGTTAGCATTAAAGATAGAAGCTCCTGCCCTTATGAAACCTACGTGTTTTTTGTGGGAAAGCAGGCATTAAATAGATTTTTTTTCTAAAGTAAATGATATAATTTCAGGTAGTATAAGTACTAGGAAGAAAAATTAAGTAGCCTATACTGTGAGAACTAGGCGGATTGAATGGGTGATATTTAATAGAGCCAGAAGGACATGAAGGGTAAGCCCTGAAAAGATCTGGAAGAAGAGTGCTTCAGGCAAAGGGAACAGTAAGTACAAAGACCCTGAAGCAAGAGCAAGCTTTACATGTTCAAAAAATAGCAAGAAGGCCAGCATCCCTGGAGAGAAGTGAATGAAGAGAGTAGTGGGAGAGGTTAAAGAGACAGACAGGAGCCAGATCATGGCGAACCTTTGTAGCCATAGTAGGGAGTGTGGATTTTTGTTGTTGTTGTTGTTGTTTTTGAGGTTGGGTCTTGCTCTGTCACCCAGGCTAGAGTGCAGTGATATAGTCATAGCTTCCTGCAGCCTCAAACTCCTGTGCTCCAGGGATCCTCCCTCCTCAGCCTAAGGAGCTGGGACCACAGGCACATGCCACCACACCCAGCTCAGTGCAATTTTATTTTAAGGGTAATGAAAAGCATCCTTTGAGTCTGTGGATGCGAACTGATTTAAAATTTTAAAAGCTCCTTCAGGTTACTCGTAAGGACTACAGTCTAAAGGAAAGCAAGCAAGGAAGCAGGAAGACCAATTAGAAGGCTGTTGCATTGGCAAGAGATGATGGCAACATGGATAGGGTGGCAGCAGTGGAGGTAATGGTAGTGGGTATTGTTTTTTAAGTTAGGGCTTGCAGATAAGTAGGCTATAGGTGTTGAGGAAAAGAGAAGACTCAAAGAGGAAAAAAACTTAGGTTTTGGGCTAGGCAATTGGGGAAATGATAACATTTATCAAGATAGAAAAGACTGTAAAGGGAACAAGTTTACAAAGAGGAGGTTATCAAGGTTCTGTTTTAGATGTTAATTTTGAGATGCCTCCTAGAAAAGCAAGTGAAGATGTCAATAAACAGGGGGACACAAGAGTTTGGAGCTCAGGATACAAGCTATATATGAAAATATAAATTTGCCGGAGTATAGAAGATAATTAAAGCTATATGGCCAGATGAGATTGCCTGGGAAGTTAAGGGTAAAAATAGAAGGAGGCCTAAAACTTTCCAACAGTTAGAGGCCAGCAACATGAAGTAAAGCCAGCAAGAGAAACTCGAAAGAATGGCCAGTGAGGCAGGAGGAAAACCAGGACAGTGTGTTATTCTGAGCACAAGTAAAGAAGCATTTCAAGGAGGGAGTGAGCACTTGTGTTGAATGATTCTGATGAGTACTATAAAATGAGCACTAGGGCATTGACCACTAGGTTTAGAAATATAGAGGTTGCTGGTGATCTTGACATGCAATTTCATGGAACAATGAAGACAAAAGTATGAATGGAGTATGTTAAAGAGAGAATGGGTACCCATCAGCTGGACACTCAGCCAAGAGTGTCCAGAGCACTCCTATACCTTCAGCATTTATCAAGGCAATTTTTTTTTAAAAGTTCTTTTCCTAAGTGAACTCCTGTGTTATCTGTAAAGTTAATAAAAATGTTCTTCACTTTGTTACAGAGGAGTAAATGCCATAATACCTTGCATAGAGAATAATTATACAGGTTGAGCATGCCTAATACAAAAATCCAAAATGCTCCAAAATCTGAAACTTTTTGAGTGCCATGACATTCAGAGGTCATGCTTGAAGGAAATGCTCATTGGAACAGTTCAGATTTTGGATTTTATGATTAGGGATGCTCAGTCGGAAAGTGTATAATGCAAATACAGTATTCCAAAATCTGAAAATATCTGAAATCTGAAACACTTCCAGTCCCAAGCATTTTGGATAAGGATACTCAACCTATAGTATAGTGTTTCAGAGCGTGAATTTTGGAAACAAGATCAGTCCTTGGTTGAATCCCAGCTCTGCTACTTTTTAGCTCTGGGACCTCAGACAGGAACTTCAGTTTTTTATCTGTAAAATGGACATAGTAACATCAACCCCTCAGTGTGGATGTAAAGATTAAATGAAATATGAAGCTCCCAGGACAATGCCTAGAACTAAGTGCTAGCTATTATTAACATTAATTTTGTTACAGGGACTAAATTACTAAATTAATAAATAACTTACATGTATTTATAATTTTCCTTCCCCTACTTTGTAAGAAGAATGGTTCCTAAGGAAGTTTTCTTAATTTTTCTAAGGAGGTATATTGGTTTTCTATTGCTACATAACAAATTACTGTGAACTTTGTGGCTTAAAATAGCATAGTCTTATTGTCTGACAGTTTCGTGGGTCAGAAGCCTGGATGTGGAGTAGCTGGATTCTCTGCTCAGAGTGGCACAAGGCTGAAAGCAAGGTGTCAGCTAGGGCTGCAGCTTCATCTGGAGCTCCAGGCCTCTTTCAACCTCATTAGTTGTTGGCAGATTCCATTTCCTGCAGTCGTTGGAACTGAGGGCTCCAATTTCTTGCTGGCCATGTGGGTAGCAAAGTCAGTGAGCTGAGGGGCAGGAAATGTGGGATGACTTGAAATGATATTTAGATCATGTGGATATTGGTAATGATGTAGCAGCTGGGGTGAAGTGAAAGAAAAGTTTGTGTGAAGTGAGGGCAAGGAACTGAGAGGCCAAATGTCAGTGTATGTGGACTTGAAGTTTGAGCGAGCAAGAGTGACAACAGGGGCAGTAGTAACAAAGATGACACTGAGCTAGGTGCTAAAATCATCAAGGAATAAAAAGTAGTACCAGGAAGACTATAGATCAGCACACCAGGGAGGTATAATCTCCTCCAGAGCATGTGCTTCAGAGGAGCTGTGATGTTTGAGAGAAGAGGGAAGAGACAAGCTGGAGGAACAAGGAGGACACCTGCCCGTACACCCCCCCCCAACACACACACACACATTGGACTCTATGATACCTGCTAGGCAGGTGCCGAAAGGGAGAAGCAGTGACTGCCGGGGAAGCCCTAGTTTCCGTTAGACAAAAGACTTGCCAGGGAGAGAGAATTTTTTTTAAGTTAACTTTGTTTTATTATGTATTCAGATATGACACCTGCAGTTTTGTCCCTTGAGAGCTACACATATGTTTTATATTTCCTCCTCCATATGCTTGGTCCATATTAGCTAATTAGCATCTCTGTTTTCACTTCTCTTTTCCAATTCCCTTATTTTCTCTAATCTGGAGTTCCTTAAGATGGTCCTAAGGAAGATCAGCACCATTTAAAATGAGTGCTCCTGCAATCTCATGTCTTGCTTTTCTAACCACAGCTGTAACTCCATAGCTCTTGTAGCAGTTGGCAAGTCAGAAAGCAGCTTGAGGATAGTAGCCATCAGGGGACCTGAGGGGGGTCAAGGAAGGGGAGAAAGTGGCAGACACAATTTTCCTGATAATTATAATTTTGCTATGGGATAGGTCTGCCTTTATATCTCTCTGTCTCTCTAGCTTTGGGTTTTTGCTAGTTCTGACTCCCTTCTGCCCAGCCTGCCACTGTCCTCTTTATTCCCACTCCATATACACAATATTAGAACACACTGCTGGTGTTTCTTTCTAGCTTTTTATAAAGAGTTTAAATTTCATACAAATTAATCAACAGAAATATCTCTTCTTGTTGTTACTAAGTCACCTCCTTAATTTAAGTCAAGCCTCACTGCCCTCCCATTCCTGCAGTACTCCCGCAGCCTCCCTATGGAAGTCCTTTTTCTCGAGCACTAGGGGTCCTCTCAATGATCGGATCCCACTGCTTTTCACATTTGAAACCCTCAGCCCTAAGAATGCCATTGCTTTGATGATTTATTCAATAGCTAAGAACGGATCATTTGCAGACTTTCTCCTCAAATGCAAACTCCTGTTGCTTGTTGCAGATAGGACATGTGAAAATACACTCAACTTAGAGGACAAGCTAAGCTTCCAGTAGAGTAGCGATAGAAATGGTGGGGAGCATATCTTATGAAGTCACCCTATCCTTTACTGTTTGTGTGACTTTGGACAAATCACTCAACCTCTCTGAGCTTTAGTTTCTCCATTTGTCAAATGAAGTTGATAACACTTGAGTTGTCTGGTTGTCTTAAGGGTTAAATGAAGGAAAAGGATTAAATTATACAAAGCAGTGGTACCTGGCTTTTGGTAAATACTCAATAAATATTACTTCTCCCTCTAGCTTCCTTGTCTCTCATCTCCCATCTTATCCAACTCTCTTTTTGTATAATCTTCAAAGTTTTGGTGTCATCTTTGACTTCTTGTTATTCATTCCATTTATCTGATTAACAAGTACATATTATTACTTCCTGCAGGAAATATTACACAGTCATCACTTCATCTCAGGCCCTCTTTCCTGTCAATATGCATGTTCTGGTCACTTTTAGTATAGTTTATTTTAATGCTTTCTTTACTATCCTTAGAGACAGAATTTCAGAAAAGTTTGTTTTAGTTTGCTCTTGAACCTATATTTTATACACATTTTTCTCAATTCATAATGATTCTTGCTTGAATCCCACAGTATACATACAGATCTTATTTCGAGCCATAAAATCATGCAGTGCCTTGTCCAGGTCACTTCTCTTTTTTCTCTCTGGACTGCCTGTTTTGTAGCTAAGCTACCCTCTGTACATAATCTACGCATGCCCACCCCTCACCCATGCTGGGCCTTACCTCCCCCAGAACATTCAACTTCTGAAAGCAGAAAGCTAGCTGGGGAGAAGGGTATCGTGTCCTCCACCTGTCCTCAAGCTGATCAGTGTGTTATCCCTCGTTCACTACACTAAGTTAGAGATGATATGTTTTCTTGATTTTGAACCCAAGCCCCACTTCAAAATTTTTTGCTTAGACACTCTATCACCCCCCTTCAGTATAATACTTGAAACTTCTGCAGACTCAGTAAAAGGTTTTGAATTTTACATACCACAGGTTTCTGCGGCACTGAAACAAGGCCAAATTACACCCATAGAGCTCTGTCAAAAATGTTTTTCTCTTATAAAGAAGACCAAGTTTCTAAATGCCTACATTACTATAACAGAAGAGGTGGCCTTAAAACAAGCTGAAGAATCAGAAAAAAGATATAAGAACGGTAAATTACTTTTAATTACACTTAATCGTTATATCTCCAGAGAAAGAGTTTAATTGGATCTAGTAGTCTCCATTTGGCAAGAGCTTTAAACATAAAACATACCCTTATTTAAAGAACTTGCTACAAGTTATAATAAAAATGAGGCTAATGGATATGTGATGCTTTATAATGTCCAACTGTATTAATTTCTAACAAATTTGATTTCTGAAGAAGTATATTTGCCAAAAACTAGTAGTTATTATAATAACAGGTATTGATGTGTCCTTATATTTTGAACTGTCATCTCCAATATCAACTATTTTGGCTTTTTAATACAGGTCAGTCACTTGGGGATTTAGATGGAATTCCTATTGCAATAAAAGACAACTTTAGCACGTCTGGCATTGAAACAACTTGTGCATCAAATATGCTGAAAGGTGAAGTTTAACTGATCAGAATATTAATAATTTTGTGAAAATAAGTATTTTTTACTTTAAAGATACTAAGGTACCAATCTCAGACTAATTATATCTTTGAAGGAAATACTTAGGATAGACTATATTATCTTTTTTTACTATTTACTCTTTCAGAATGCAGTATTATTCTTTAGAGGCAGGCCAGCTTAATGAATGAATTTCAGAAGTTTTAGAAATCCTATTTAGGAAGACTCAATTCAATAACTGATCACCACAAACACACGAACTGACATCTAACTCTAAGTCATTAATAACATAAGAATAAGTATGAACTAGCCATTTTTCCCCCTCTCTTGTGGATGATGCGAAGATTCATTAGCATCTATTAACCAGTTCTTTTTTATTTCCTGACTTCTCTTATAGTACAGTATAGTGATACTTAGTTTTATTTTTTTAGAGTTTAGTAAGTCAAAAGGAAGCTTGTTTATCGAGATCCTAGGAGAAGAAAGAAATGGGAAAAAGGTTATTCGGAGCACCACACACTAAAAGTAATATTCCATGAGGAATATGCCCCACATTCCTGTAATAGGTAGACCATTGTTAATTGTTTTGGAATATACACTAGAGCTTTTCAATAGCTAAAGGAAATTTTAATTGAAAATAAAGATCTATTTCTAACCAGAAGTACATAAAAATTACTGTGAGGTATAACATCGTCTGAGAAGAAAAAGTCCAGTACAATGACCAAAATAATAATTTGTGATTAGTTTCAAAAGAGTTGGGTACATCTCTATCATGCAGTATTTTGTAGAACTAGCTGTTTTAAGTCAATATTTTAGATTATAAAAATACAGACTATCTTTGGAAAACATACAGTTAGCAGCAGAAAACGTTAACTCCTTGAATAAAGTGCAACCTACTATTTAAATTAGGAATAATTAACACATGTCAATATGAATTGCTTAATTGCAGTTTAAAATTTTGTTTCCTGCATATGATTTACATGTTTACTGTTTTGTATCCTGTCATAAAAATAACTGAATTTTTTTCAGGTTATGTACCACCTTATAATGCTACAGTAGTTCAGAAGTTGTTGGATCAGGGAGCTCTGCTAATGGGGAAGACAAATTTAGATGAGTTTGCTATGGGGTAAGTAAAATTGAAATTTTCTTCTCTTTCATTTCTTCCGTCTATATCTTTAATTTCACTAAACATAGGTACCTAAAAGTAGTGAGGTGATTTCTCAAGAATTCTAATGCCAGTTTCTTAGTCCATCTGTGAGATTGTGTTCGGTTATTTAATAGATATATAGTCATATCTAATTTTGGTTTTAGTTTGCATTTCCCCAATGACTAGTGATGTTAAACACCTTTTCATGTGTTTATTTTGCCATCCAAATATCGTCTTTGGTGAATTATCCGTTCAAATTTTTTGCCCATTTTTCTAATTGGTCATCTTATTATAGAGTTGTAAGAGTTCCTTCATATACTGTGGATTCAAGCCATTATCACATAGGTGATTTGCAAATATTTTCTCCAAGTCTCTGGCTTATCTTTTCATTCTCTGAACATGCCTTTCAACAAGTAAAAGTTCTTAAGTTTAGTGGGGGGCACGATGGCTCATATCTATAATCCTAGCACTCTGGGAGGCTGAGGTGGGAGGACTGCTTAAGCTTGAGCTCAGGAGTTCAAGACCAGCCTGAGCAAGAGTGAGGCCCCATCTCTACTAAACAAAATAGAAAAATTAGCTGAGTGTTTCGGCATACACCTGTAGCCCCAGCTACTCTGGAGGCTGAGGGAGGAAGATTTCTTAAACCCAGGAGTTTGAGGTTGCAGTGAGCTATGATGACACCACTGCACTCTACCCAGGGTGACAGAATGAGACTGTGTCTAAAAAAAAAAAAAAAAAGCCCTTAATTTTGATGAAGTCTATTTAGTAAACTGGAGCTTATCAATTTTTTCCTTTTATGATTCATACCTATGTGTCCTAAGAAATCTTAGGTCACAAAGATTATCTCTTAGAAGTTTTATTGTTTTAGCTCTTACATTTAAACCTGTAATCCATTTTGGATATGGTGGATTAAGTTTATTTTTTTTACGTATAGATGTCCACTAGTTCCAGCAGTATATGTAAAAAATTATCCTTTCCTCATTAAATTACCTTATTTCTTTGTCAAAAATCAAACTCATGCGTAGGTCTATTCTGGACTCTGTTCTATCTCTGTTTATTCCAATATTATACCATCTTGATTATTGTAGCTTTATATAAGCCTTGAAATTAGATGGTGAGAGTCTTCCAACTTTGTTCTTTTTTCAAAATCATTTTACATAATCTAAGTCCTTTGTATTTTCATTTGTTTTAGAATCAGCTTGCTAATTTCTACAAAAAAATGTAATGGGATTGTGATTGTCATTGTGTTAACTTGGGAAGAATTGACATCTTAATGTGGGTCTTCTAATTCATGAAAACCCTGTATCTCTATTTAGTGAGATTTTATTTAATTTTTCTCAGTAATGTCGTTATGATTTTCTGCATATAAATCTTACACATAATTTGATTTTTCTCCAAGTGTTTTATGTTTCTTAATGCCATAGAAAGTGGTATTTTTTCAATTTCTAATTGTTTATTATTAGTACATAGAAATGTAATTGATTTTTCTACATTAACCCTTTATACCATGACCTTATTAAAGCTCACTTATTAGTTCTAGTTGACCTTTATGGATTCCATGGAATATTTTATGTAGGTGATCATATAGTCTGCAAATAAAGACAGTTTTATTTCTTATTTCTTTTTCTTGCCTTATTGCACTAGTTGGGGCCTTCAGTGCAATGTTGAGTAGAAGTTGTGAGAGCAGATATTCTTGTCTTGATCCTGATCTTGGAGAAAAGCATTCAGTCTTTCACCAAAAGCATTTTATATTTCCCCTTTATAACACTTGTCAAATTTATAATATTTGCTTGGTCTGTATTCCCTGTTTCATAGAAACAGAGTCCTTGACTGTGTTGTTCACAGTGGTATCTTTTGGTACTCAGTAAATAGACATTGGATGAACTAATCCATAGCAGTAAACTCAAACAAAGGTTTTTAAGACATTGTCTTCATCAACTGATCAAAATTAATGTCACCAGTGAGGATCAAGTGGACTTTGTGTGCCTCCAGATGTGATTCTCTAAGGACACAGCATCACCTATTCCAGCTGAGAATGTGTAACCTGAATCTAATAACAGAAAACAAATCCAAAATGAGAAGTGTTCATTTAAAATATCATATCATACACCTGAAGGATGGACATATTTGAAACTCGGACTTGGGGGTGGGGGGGCAAGGGCAACATACATAACCTAAACATCTGTACCCCCATAATATGCTGAAATAAAAAAAAAAGAAAGAAAAAAAAATCATATCATAAAAACAACAAAAGGCTATGAAAATCTTCCAGATTAAAAGAGTCTAAAGAAAATAAAACCTAAAATTATAAAACTCAGAGAAGAAAATTTAGGGAAAAATCTTTATGACCTTGAGTTAGACCAAGATTTCTTGGAACATATCAAACATAAATCCATAAAAAAGATCAATAGATTGGACTTAATTAAAATTAAGAACTTCCGTACTTTGAAATATACTAGTACTAAAAAGTGAAAAAGCAAGCCACAGACTGAGAGAAAATATTTGCAAAACATATATCTGGAAAAGAACTGGTATCTAAAATATATAGAACCTTTCCCAACTCAATAATAAGAAAATAAGCAATTCAGTTTTTTTTAATGGGCAAAAGATTTATATAGACATTTCGTCCAAGACGATAAATAAATACATGAAAAAATCTTTAATAACATTAGTCATTTGGAAAATATAAATTAAAACCACAGTGAGATGTATATACCTATTAGCATGGCATAATAAAAATGAAAATGTCAAGTACTGACAAGGATGCAGAGCATTGCTGGTAGGGAATGCAAAATGGTATAGCCATTTTGGAAAATAGTTTGGCAGTTTCTTATAAACTTAAACATACAATTAAACATATGACCCAACAGTACCAGTTCTAGGTATTTACCTAAGAGATGAAGACTTATGTTTACACAAAAGCACTGGTGCTAGAACCTTTCAGTGCAACATTTATAGTAGCATTATTCATAATTGCCCAAAAATGAAAATAACCCAATGTCTATTGGCTGGCAAAGGATTAAAAAAAAGAAAAGAGGCTAAAGAGACAATAATAACTAAATGCAATGCCTGACTCTATATCACTCAGATCTGAGATGGGGATAAAATGCCACAAAATACATTATTGGATCAGCTGACAAAATTAGATTACATACAGTAGATTAGATAAAAGTGTTGTACTGATGTTAATTTTACTGAGATTGATAACTCTACTGTGACTATATAACAGATTGTCCTTATTCTTAGGAAATATACACTAAAGTATTTAGAGGTAAAGGGTCATGATATGTATATTAATATTAATAACTTAGCCTTAAGTGGCTCAGAAAAAAAATGTACACATGTACATATATACAAACACAGCATGCAAGTTATAAAGCAAATGTGATAAAATGTTAACAATAGGTACATCTGGGTAAAGGCTATAAAGTGTTTGACATGTTCTTTTTATTTTTACATTTTATCTGAGAATAAAATTATTTTAAAAGTTTAAAAATGAATTATTAGCATTCCATTTGTAGTGCTTTTCTTAGAACTTCTGATTAGGGGAGGGATTCCCTCAAAAGACTTCATAACTGTTTGAATATAACCCTATTCAACAGGAAGACCTTAATTCATAAAGGATATCATCTTCAGTTGACTCTTTTCTTAGCAGACTAGTTTTGTCTACTTTCTACCACAAATGCTCTTCCTTCCCATCCTTCTCAACCATATAATTAATGAAAGCTACATCTGAGCAGACGTCCTACCTTTTCCAATTCCTGCTACAGTGGATTATTAAAAGCTCAGCGAATGTCGGAAGCAAATAATAGACTCAGAAGATGAAATTTTCACATAAAATGAAAGTTTTACTAAAGTATCTTGCTTCACTTCTTCATCTCAGATCTGGAACCACAGATGGTGTATTTGGACCAGTTAAAAACCCCTGGAGTTATTCAAAACAATATAGAGAAAAGAGGAAGCAGAAGCTATGTGGTGAGAAGGAAGATTCAAATTGGCTAATAACTGGAGGAAGCTCCGGAGGGAGTGCAGCTGCTGTATCAGCATTCACATGCTTTGCGTAAGATACTTTGTATGTACCTTAAAACCTGTCCAAATACAAACAGTCATAAGCTATATGCAAAAATCCAACAATAGAGTAGTGCATACCATGGTATTTTTATTTCTTTTTACTGAGCTATTTGTGCTCAAATGTATATCAAAACCATATCATATAAATACACTCAGCTTTACAGTACACTACGTGTATTTTACATATTTAACTGTAAGATAATAGTTAAACTTTTCTTCTGTAATATCTGGGTCTCTTAAAAACATGGTTTTATGGATCTTGCAGAATAAAGCATTGAGCATAAATGGACTTCATTGCATTTCATTTTTAAAATAATTTGTTTTCTGCTCTCTGAGTATAAAATATTTAGGGACTAAACATACCATGGCTTTAGTTGAGTGCTGCTGAGCTAAACTGTTAATAATGTTTTATCCTTCAGCTAAATCTGACTTTTGCCAAAAAATGAAAACAGGAAAGAAAAGAAAAAACACTCTTAATATGTATCAATGGGATATATAATGTTTTCATAAATCTGCAACTAAAAATGTATGTCAGTAAGTAAAGTCTTTTCCTTGTTAGGAACTCATTCTGTTTATCTATCGTACTTTGTATTTGGTAAGAATCCGTCGATCATACTTTAAGACCCATTTGTGAAGCATTTCTTAACCACCTAAAGAAGAATAAGTAAATATGGTTATTATATTTATTTTATCAGTCTCAAACCAAATTGAATGTGTTTCTTTAGTAATACCATATGTATTTTATCTTTCCTTAATTATCCACTAAAACTAAGCTCTTTCATGTACATATTGCAACCAATAAATTTTTATATTTTTTAGAGCTATGGAGATTTAAATTCTACAGATTTTTTTATTCCATTTTCCTGAAATCTTATTAACAAGTAAAACCATTTCATTTTATCTCTGTGAAATTTTATGGCTTTGCATTAATATTAATGAGAGTTCTGACAAGTTAGGACTGCAGGATTAGGTGCCTTTTTTTTGTTCTCATCATCCCACTTAGTGTTCATCTTTCTGAATGTGCTTTGAGAAGATGGCATTTTGACACATAATTCCTGTGGAAATGTAAGTTTACTTTTACACAGCTGCCAGTGAATGCTAATAAGAAACATATCTTTTAAAATTGTGAAAGCAATAGTCTGATTTTGTAGCTTAAATGGACTCGGTAAGAAAGGAAATCTCATTTGCATTTTCTGTAGAGCTTTATTTTAAAGTATACCATAACTTGTTGACTATAGTCACTTGATTGTGCTATCAAATATTGTTCATTCTATCTATCTAACTATATTCTTGCACACATTAGCCATCCCCACTTTGTCCACCTTTCCCACTACCCTTCCCAGCCTCTGGTAACCGTGATTCTACTCTCTGTCTCCATGAGATCAGTTGTTTTAATATTTAGCTCCGAAATATGAGCGAGAACATATGAGATTTATCTTTTTGTGCTTGACTTATTTTACTTATCATAATGTTCTCCAGTTCCATCCATGTTGTTGGAAGTGGCAGGATTTCATTCTTCTTTATGGCTATATAATATTTCATTGTTTATATACATATATATATATATATGTATGTATATACACACACCACAATTTCTTTATCCCTTCATCTGTTGATGTACATGTTGATTCCAAATCTTGACTGTTCTGAATAGTGCTGCAATAAACATGGGAATGCAGATATCTTTTCAATATACTGATTTCCTTTCTTTTGGATATATACCTAGCAGTAGGATTACTGGGTCATATGGTAGCTGTATTTTGAGTTTTTTGAGGAACCTCCGTACTGTTCTACATAGTGGTTGCACTAATTTACATCCCCGCCAACAGTGTATGAGGGTTCCTCTTTCTTCACGTCCATACAAGCATTTGTTACTGCCTTTTTGATGAAAGCCATCTTTACTGGGGTGAGATGAAATCTCATTGTAGTTTTGATTTGCATTTCTCTGATGACTAACGATGTTGAGCATTTTTTCATATACCTATGGGTCATTTGTATGTCTTCTTTTGAGAAATGTCTATACAGATCTTTTGCCCATTTTTTAATGACATTATTTTACTTTTTCTTGTTAAGTTGTTAGAGCTCCTTATTTATTCTAGTTATTGTTCCCTTGGCAGATGGGTAGTTTGCAAATATTTTCTCCCATTCTGTGGGTTGTGTCTTCACTTTGTTGATTGTTTCCTTTGCTGTGCAGCTTTTTAGCTTGATGTGATCCCATTTTTCCAATTTTGCTTTGGTTGCCTTTGGGGGTGTGTTTTAGGGGTATGCCAATGTTTTCTTTTAGTAGTTTCATAGTTTCAGGTCTTAGATTGAAGTCTTTAATCCATTTTGATTTGATTTTTGTGTATGGCAAGAGATAAGGATCTAAGTTTCATTCTTCTACATATGGATATCCAGTTTTCCCAGCACCATGTATTGAAGAGACTGTTCGTTCCCTAATGTGTGTTCTTGGTACCTGTGTAGAAATTAAGTTCACTATAGATGTGTAGATTTCTTTGTGTTCTCTGTTCTGTTCCATTGGTCTATGCATCTGTTTTTAGTGCCAGTGCCATGCTGTTTTGATTTCTACTGCTCTGTAGTATAATTTGAGGTCAGGTAATTCCTCCAGTTGTGTTCTTTTTGCTCAGAGTGGTTTTGGGTCTTTGGTGGTTCTATATAAATTTTAAGATTATTTTTTCTATTTCTGTAAACAATGTTATTGATATTTTGATGGGGATTACATGAAGAGAGAGTTTTTTTTAATTGTGGTAAAATACACATAACATAAAATTTACTATCTTAACCATTTTTAAGTGTACAGTTCAGAAGTGTTAAGTACATTGTTGTGCAATCTCCAGAGCTCTTTTCATCTTGCAGAACTGAAACTCTACCTATTAACCCTTCTCCTAGCCCCTGGTAACTTAACTACCCTCTACTTTCTGTCTCTATGAATTTGACTACTCTCGGTACCTCATGTAAGTGGTATCATATAGTGTTTGTCACTTTCTGACTGGCTTATTTCACTTAGCATAATGTCCTCTAAGTTAATTTTTGGTTTTTTGGTTTTTTAAAATAAGAACAGCACAAACTCTGTAAGTAACTGGGTAAAAAAAATGAACAGTCACTTCATAGTTGGGTAATGCAAATACAAGTATTAATAAATGTGAAAAATTGTTCCAAAATGCACATTAACAAAACTTTTTGATTATCAAATTTTCCAAAAATCTTTAAAAACTGCTAGGACTCAGTGATGATGCTGAAACCTTAAAATACAGTCTGATTTACTGCAATTAGGAATATAAATTAGCATAATCTTTCTGACATGTGATTTTGACTATATATATCAAGAACTTACAATAATAGGCAAACTTTTATGCCCATTAACTCTACTTCTTGGAAGGTAGCCTAAAAAGTATTCAGACATGTAGGCAAGATTTATGTTTAAAGGTTTTGTTACAAAGTTATTTGTTATATAGTTAATCTAGTTGAAAACAACATAAATGTTTAAGTAAATTATGGTACAACTCTGTGATTCTAAATGGGGTAGCAAAAGGGCTGTATCTGAATTTCTGGGGTGTGTTTAGTTTATAAAAGCATACTATAAAATTGCCATTAATGTGATTTACTTTAAATATCAAGTAACAGAGGAAAGTATAAGGTTTGTATGTATATTAATAGGAGAATGGACTTTAAAATAGTGAGAATCACAGATTTATATGATGGAATATTATATATACTTTATATTTTCAGTAATTTTAATGACATAATGAAAGACTCATGATAAGCAAAAAAGGGATGGAAACTTATGGTTACAGAATGATCTCAACTCTGAAAGAAAAATGCATTTTAAAAAAGATTTGAAGTTAATATGCCAAAATGTTAACAGTTTTTGCCTATGAGTTATGGAATATTGGATTATCTCTTTACACTTTTCTACACTTTATGAATTCTCTAAGATGAGCATGTGTTACTTTTGTATAATCAGGGGAAAATAACATTTAAAAATATATTTCTAAAGAATAGATTTCAAATATAATAGAGATATGTCATTCTTCTAAAGATAATTCCGTTTAACTTCCAGGGCTTTAGGATCAGATACAGGAGGATCGACTAGAAATCCTGCTGCCCACTGTGGGCTTGTTGGTGTCAAACCAAGCTATGGCTTAGTTTCTCGTCATGGTCTCATTCCCCTGGTGAATTCAATGGACGTGCCAGGAATCTTAACCAGATATGTGGATGATGCAGCAATTGTGTTAGGTATTTTTATAATTCTATGTCATTTGAAACAATTTCATTGTAAAACAATGTCACTCATAAGTATTTCTCCTTACAGGTATACTGGCTGGACATGACCCCAAAGATTCTACCACAATACAAGATCCTGTTAAACCATTCATACTTCCCAGTTTAACAGATGTGAGCAAACTATGTATAGGAATTCCAAAGGTAAATTCTTCCTTTCATGACTTAACAGAAATATTGTCAAGTCAAATACAGAGCAGAATGATTGGGTTTGAATCCCTGCTCTGCCACTTTTATTAGCCATGTGACTTGAGCATGTGACTTAATCTCTCTAAGCTCGATTTCCCCATCTCTAAAGTGGGGATAATAAAAATATCAAACTCAGGGATTTGTGAGGTAATAGTCATGTTAACCATGGGTCTGTAAACTTTTTCTGTAAAGGGCCAGATGGTAAATATTTTAGATTTTGTGGACCATACAGTCTTTATTATAACTACTTAACTCTGCCGTTATAGTAAGAAAGCAGCCTTAGACAATATGTAAACAAAAGAGGGTGTCTGTGTTCTAATAAAACTTTATTTTCCAGGAAAGGTGGCTGGTTACATCCGGCCCATGGGCCATAGTTTGCCAATCCCTTACCTTGCATAGTAAGACCTCAATAAATGTTATCGTCTTTATTATTATTACTACCACTACAGCACATATTACCGTAGCAATTGAATAATTCATACATGAATGTAATGTTGAATTACTCACCTTTTAAAAATATT
Organism: Avahi laniger; assembly: GCA_963575035.1. NCBI lineage: Eukaryota > Metazoa > Chordata > Mammalia > Primates > Indriidae > Avahi > Avahi laniger. The sequence continues at coordinate 17,855 of CAUYSK010122299.1, forward strand.
AAACTTAGCAATATATTAATGCTTTAAACATTTTAAAAATCTTTGAGAAAGATAAGTTACCATGCAGAATAATGAGATTTCTCAACCTCAGTGCTATTGGTCTTTTGGGTTGGATAATTGTTTGTGGTAGGAGACTGTCCTGTGGGTTGTAAGATGTTTAGTAGCCTCCCTGGCCTATACCCCTGAATGCCAGTAGCACCCCCACCATCACCACAACCCCACAACCAAAAAGGTCTACAAATATTGCCAAATGTGCTCTGGCTGGGACAAAAAGACAAATCGCCTCCAGGTAAGACCACTGCTGTAGAGAAATACTACTTTCTTTAAAATGTTTCATTAAGGTAATATCTGTACCTTCTTTTAAGAATTTAGAGAACAGGTTTTAAAACAGACCTAGTATGGAATCCAAGATCCTCTACTTACCTGCTATGTAACATTAGGAAAGTTACTGAACTTCTCATCTCAATATTTTTCATTAATAAGGATGATAATAACCTATATCCTGGGCTTATTAAAAGCATTAAAGGAAAGAACATTTGAAAAACATCTAGCAGAGTGTCTGATACATAATGAACATTTAACAAATATGTTCCCTAATCAGATCTCTAATCTTTTATATTGTTATATCTAGGTCATAATATCTAGTACGATGTTTGTTGTACCATAAAACACTCTTAAATGAGTTCAATGTTTCTGACTACCTACCAGCAATTTTATCATATTTTCTAATGTATTATCAAAGGTTCTGGAGTATAAATTTTTATAAAACCATCTATAGAGATGTTTCAGTTGCCGTATCTTGACTTTTTCCTATAAGGAATATCTTGTACCAGAATTATCAAGTGAAGTACGATCTCTTTGGTCCAAAGCCGCTGACCTCTTTGAGTCTGAGGGAGCCAAAGTAATTGATGTATCCCTTCCCCACACCAGTTATTCAATTGTCTGCTACCACGTATTGTGCACATCAGAAGTAGCATCGAATATGGCAAGATTTGATGGACTAGAATATGGTAAGATGGTGGGTTTTTTGGATTTTTAAGGTAGTTGTCTCAAACATTTGAAAGTTTCACTTAGTACCAAAAAAATTATTGCCTGAGATAATGATTCAGAAAAGTAAATCAGTGAATCCTTTTACCTTTGTGATTCATCATAAATATCTCTGTGTTCAGTTTGCTTCTCTGGACTATGACTGTCTTGAAAGGATGGCATCTTACATTTGTATGCTCAGTCCAGCTAATGTAGAGTGTGGAACAGGGAAAGAGCTCAATAAATGTTTAAATGAATGAATGAGGGAGTAAACAAATAAAGTTTCTTTCTTGGTTGTTTTCTTCTCTCTCCATGACTGGTCAGTCAGTCAGTCAGTCGCAAGGCAGGTAGAGCAAAGGAACCATTAAGGTATAGCTTCGTAAATTTTAGTATTGGTCACAAAAATGTGAATCAAGGCCTAGTTTTAGCCAAAATTTTACTTCGTTTTCCAGTAATGTTTATTTCTTTGTTTTCAGGTCACAGATGTGACATTGATGTGTCCACTGAAGCCATGTATGCCGCAACTAGACGAGAAGGGTTCAATGATGTGGTGAGAGGAAGAATTCTCTCAGGAAATTTTTTCTTATTAAAAGAGTAAGTCAATTAGTTGAGGAATTTTCTCTATTCTTGAAACCTCAAGAGTAAAGTAATAGCGAGTCTGTCAGGTCTTATAAATCAAGGCATTTACTAAAGAAACAAAGTCTTTATTATTTGAATTAGAAAAGGCCTGGTACTTTTGGTTCCTCATATTCAAAAACAAAAAAAAATTGATGCTGGCCGAGCGTGGTGGCTCACGCCTGTAATCCTAGCACTCTGGGAGGCCGAGGCAGGCGGACTGTTTGAGCTCAGGAGTTCGAAACCAGTCTGAGCAAGAGCGAGACCCCGTCTCTACTAAAATTAGAAAGAAATTAATTGGACAACTAAAAATATATAGAAAAAAAAAAATTAGCCGGGCATGGTGGCGCATGCCTGTAGTCCCAGCTTACTTGGGAGGCTGAGGCAGGAGGATCGCTTGAGCCCATGAGTTTGAGGTTGCTCTGAGCTAGGATGACGCCACGGCACTCTAGCCCGGGCAACACAGTGCGACTCTGTCTTAGTAAAAAAAAAAAAAATTGACTCTCTAGCTAAATGATTAACTACAGTCAGCCCTCTGGATCCATAGGTTCTGCATTTGCAGAATTTCAGTTCAACCACGAATCAAAAATATTCAAAAAATAAAATTTAAAAAATAACAATACAACAATAAAAAATAATACAAATTTTTTAAAAGCATAACAACTGTTTACATAGCATTTACTTTTTTTTAGGTGTTATAAGTAATCTAGAAGTGATTTAAAGTGTACAGGAGGACTTGCATAGATTATATGCAAACATTTTATGTAAGGGACTTGAGCATATCCAGATTTTGGTATCCAGGGTTCGTCCTGGAACCAATCTCCCACAGATAACGAGAGAGGACTGTAAATAGGAAGCCCTTAAGGATTTTAGCCTCATTAAATGTCCCCTGGCCATTATTGCCACATTGGCTTATTGATGTAAGAGCCTTAAGTGGGAAATTATATTATTGTCTCTTGAAAATGTAGTGAATCAATTTAGTTTTTCCTTGTATTAGGTATCTGTTTGCTCCAAGAAATAATTCTAAATTACTATGACTCCTACATAAATTGTCTTCACTATAAGTTTATTCACAATCTTGTGAATCGTATTTGTACTTCCATACCATCAAGTCTGTCTAGGAGGACCTGAGAAGTGTGAAAAAGTAAAATTGGATGCTGTAATGAGTAGCTTCCTGGAGGTTTTCTCCATGCCCTCAAGGGCAGAAAACATTTTATTCATCTGTGTATCTTCTCAGGGCCAATAGCTAGGATTACTTTTTCTAAAAATACTATTTGATTATGTTCCATATTGAAAGACTCTTATCCATATTTACCAGATGCTTGCAGTGACTTTGGAGTAGGAAAAGAAAATGAAATATTGCTTAAAAGTCTTCTAAACAAAAACTTTTATTAAGCTAAAGATGTTACATTTACCAAATATTACTGATTAAAATCGTGTATCTCAGGGCACAAGTTGATGGATTATATAGGTCACTGTAACAGCATAAAAAGAAACTGAGGGAGAGGAATCTGAAAGCATCTTCCATGGTCACCAGTCGGGGGTACTGATAAAAGGAGGTGAGAATTACTGCTGGTATCCCTAGCTTCTGAGTTAGTTCCAACTAGGGTTGACTTGTTTGTTTGGGGTGGGGGGAGGGGTTGTTTGCTTGTTTGTTTGTTTAAGGAAGTAGACATGGGTGATAGGAAAAATGGGATTTGGAGTACTTATTTTTTTATCTTAAAAAGTCAACTTATATGCCGAGAACTGTAAAGAGTCCTAACATTTTTTATTCATATAATACTTCACCATAGGATTTTTATTCTTCTCTTACCTTATATTTAATAAACACAAATTTATTAAATTTGGAATCCAGAGTTTATTTTTAATTGACATAAATATTTACTTTTGAACCACATTTAAATCTAACTTGCCATTTGTCTTTTATTTGTCCCATCTGTTCTTTCTTTTAACCTTTTTTTGCTTTCATTTTTTCTTTAAATAATGATTTTCCTCTTTAAAAGAGAAAAAATGAATCATTTATATATACCTACATATTTACTATTTCTGATGCTTTTCACACTGTCATATAGATCTAAATTTCTATCTGATATTTTCTTTTTGCCTGAAGAACTTCCTTTAATATTTTAGTACAGTCCTGCTAGCAATGAACACTTTCCACATTTGTTAATATGTAAAAATCTTTATTTTGCCTTTAATTTTAAAAGATACTTTCTCTGGATATAAAAGTATATATTAATAGTTTTTTCTTTCAGTACTTTCAAGGTGTTGTTTCATTGTCTTCTGGCTTGCATAATTTCTGAGAAGTCTATTGTCATTCTTATCTTCCTTCCTCTGTATATAATGTGTCTATTTTTCCTTTGGCTGATTTTCTGATTTTCTCTTTATCATTAGTTTTCAGGAATTTAACTGTGATGTGCCTTGATATGGTTTTCTGCATATTTCTTTTCCTTAAGAGTTTGTTGAGCTCCTTTGATCGGTGGGATTATAGTTTTAATCAAATTTGGAAAAATTTTGGTCGTTATTTCCTCAAATGTTTTTTCTGTCCTTCCCCCATCCTTCTGGGATACCATTTATTTCTATGTTAATCTGCATTATGTCGTCCCACAGCTCACTGATGTTCCTTTCCTTTTTTTGTTTTTCTTCCTTTTTTCCAATCTTTTTTCTCTCCGTGCATCCTTTTGGATAGTTTCTATCACTATTTTCAGAATCACTGATCTTTTTTCTGTATACCACTTCTCTCCAGTTTATTTTTTCATCTATGTATTGTATTTTTTGCCTCTAGAAATATTTTCTCCACCTTCCTGAATATATAAAGCATATTTATAGTAGCTGTTTTAATATTCTTATCTGCTGATTCCAACATTTCTGGATCTGTTTATATTAATTGCCTTTTTCCCCCTCAGTTATGGGTCATAGTTTCTGCTTCTTTACATGCCTGGACATTGTGAATTTCACCTTGTTACTTGCTGGATTTTTGTTGTATTCCTTTAAACAGTGTTGAGATTTGTTCTGGGATACAATTAAGTTACTTGGAATATGTTGGATCCTTTTAAGTCTTCCTTTTAAGCTTTGTTAGGATAAATCCAAAGCAGCCTTCAGTCAAGGGCTAATTTAGCCTTAGCTTAAGGTGATACCCTTGAAAATTTTCGCCAGATGCCCCGTATATTATGAGGTCTTTCCACTTAGGCTGTTGGGAACACAAATTATACTATTTCTAATCCTGTATGAACTCAAAAGAATTGTTTGGCCTACTGCTTTTTGATGATTCTTTTACCAGTCTTGGGAGTTTCTTTTTATGCATGTGTAGATCAGTACTCAGCCAAAGACTCGAGGGATCTCTGCAGATCTCTTGAGCTCTATCTACTTGTTACTCTCTCTTTCTCAGTACTCTGCTTTGCAAATTCTAGCTGTCCTTACCTCCCTGAACTTCAGATCTCTGTCTCTCTAACTTACTGAACACCCATCCCAACCCACTTAAGTCCCTTCTCTCTGGAATGAGGCCTGAAAACTGCCTCCATGCATTAATCTGGGGAAATCAATGGGTTACCTCATTTGCTTTCCGTCTCTTGGAACTTTTTCTCCAGAATGTCTGTTGTTTAATGTTGTTTCATATATTTTGTCCAGTTTCCTAGTTGTTGAAGAAGGCAGAGTATCTTCATTCATTTTTTGCTGCTGTAACAGAATGCCTGAGACTGGATAATTTATAATGAATAGAAAAATTTATCGGCTCATAGTTCAGGAAGCTGGGAAGTCCAAGAGTGAGGGGCCAGCATCTGGTGAGGGCCTTCTTCTGCATCATCCCATGTTGGAAAACAGAAGTGCAAGAGAGCTGAACTGGCCCTTTTATAATAGCACCAATCCCACCCATGAGGGTGTAGCCATCACAGCCTAATCACCTCTTAAGGGTCACCCTTCTTAATACTGTTACAATGGCACTTAAATTTCAACATTAGTCTTGGAGGTAACAAACATTCAAACCACAGCACAGGGTAAATCCCATCCCTATTACTCCATAATGGATGGAAGCAGAAGTTCTCCTTTTGAACCATATAGTAGGAAGAAATTTAGTAGAAAACAAGTATTTATTCTTTTATAAAATTTAGTTTTTGAGAATGCTATTAATGTAGTATTTAAGCCACCAACTGTTATTATTGTTGCATAAATTATATGTGATGCATTGATCTCTCTGTAGACCCTGTAGTCAAATGATAGTAAGGATATCTGATATTTTTATAGTACTCTTTTACAGTAAAAAAGACTTTACTTTTTTGTCTTATTTTATTTGGCCCTCGTTAGAACTGGAGTTGTTATATCCATTTTTACAGTTGAGGAAACTAAGGTTTAGAACAATTAGTTCTTTTTTCTAATCTTTCTTAACAACTTTAGAAGGATCTAACAAGTTTTCTTTTCCCCTTTCCTTGCATCATTGATTTACGGTCACTACTATGTCTGGCTTTTTCCTTAATCTTTTTGGTAAAATAAACATTCTTTCTTGAATTTCACAATTCCACGCCTGGGCTATGCCTATCCGTAAAATACAAAATTCAAACACTGCACACTTTCACTAGTTTCTGTTTTCAGAAACCTATTTTCTAGGAGTGTTTCCTAGTGTCTAATTCAAATGGCATGCTAGAATTTTGCAAAACCTCAGAGTCCTTATAATAATTAGTTATCATTATATTAAAGATGAAGTAAGGCATTATAACAGAAAATTCTAACCCACTGTACCACTGTCTAGCTTTGTAACCTTTAGAAAGTCATTTAATTGCTATGCACTTTATTTTCCTCACCTGAAAATGAATGTTCTGGGTTAGTGATACCCTTGGAATTATTAATTTTTTGTGATTATATGTGTAGAATTGCATCTAATAGTGAATTCTGATTGATTAGATTCTAGATATACAAACTAGTATAACAATACAGTTGAACAGAATTCATTTTTATGTGTTGTTAGAAATCTTAGTGATGCCTGCTCAAGAATTCAGTGGTTCTTTATCAAGCCTGATGCAAGAGAATTGATTAAAGGAAAAATACAAAAAGTCCTTAAAATATCATCCATTTTTTCCCCACAGAAACTATGAGAATTATTTCATCAAAGCCCAGAAAGTAAGACGCCTCATTGCTAATGACTTTGTGAATGTTTTTAACTCTGGAGTAGATGTCTTGCTAACTCCCACCACCTTGAGTGAGGCAGTACCCTACTTGGAGTTCATCAAAGAAGACAACAGAACACGAAGTGCCCAGGACGATATTTTTACACAGGCTGTAAATATGGCAGGTAAGGATACCTCAACAACATTTTGGTTTTGTTCAAATTCTTAGACAGGTAGCCTGGTCTTCAACTTAAGTTCTAGCTAGATTGTTCCCTAAAAGCAATAGCCTGTCTTTTTGGAATGTTTCGGAAGGAATGTGTGTGCGCGTGTACGCGTGGACATGTGTGCATACTCTCACCACACAGCACATACACATGTTTTCTGAACCAATACTTTTAATGATTTTTTTTAACTTTTATTTTGGAAACTTTTAAACCTAGAGATGAGCTAAAAAAAAAAAAAAGTAGTATGATGAATACTAATGTGCCTTTACCTGGATTCATTCTTTTTTAACATTTTGCCTTATTTGTTTCTCCTTCTCTTTTTCTCTTTCTATACACACACACACACACACACACACACACACACTTTGTTTATAGCTGAATCATTTGAAAGAAAGTTTCAGACATCGTAACACTTTACCTAGGGTCTAAACACTTTATCACAGATCTTCTAAGAATAAATTCTCCCACATAACCACAATTTCATTATTATGCCTAAGAAAACAAACATTCATTCGGTAATAATCCAAACATAGTCCATAGTCAAATTTTCTCAATTGTACCAAAAATTTCTTTTATAAATTGTTTTTTCCCCTAATATATGACATTTGTTTATAATATATTTTTAAAATCTAGAACAGTCACCCCACCTCTTAGTCTTTCTTAGAACCACATCAGGCTGTGTTACAATTTTTGTTTCAATCATCATACATAATGTAGAAAATAAAATTAAATTACAAAAATGTAGAAAACTCGAGAGGAAAAGGAAAGTCTATTTTATTTACCTATACTTTTGTTTACTGTGTTCCTTATTCCTTCCTCTTTTATCACCTCTTTTCTGTTTGGAGAACTTTCTTTAGCCATTCTTTTAGGGAAGGTCTGCTGGCCACAAATTCGCTTAGCTTTCCTTCTGAGAATATTTTTTTCGTGTGTGTGACAGAGTCTCTCTCTGTTACCCCAGATAGAGTGTAGTGGCATCATCATAGCTCACCGCAACCTCAAATTCCTGGGCTCAAGTGATCCTCCTGCCCCAGCCTCCCAAGTAGCTGGGACTACAGATACACGCCACGCATCCAGCTAATTTTTCTGTTTTTGGTAGTGACAGGATCTCACTCTTGCTCAGACTGGTTTCTAACTCCTGACCTCAAGCAATCCACCTGCCTCGGCCTCCTAGAGTGCTAGGATTACAGGCATGTGCCACTGTGCCCAGCCTGAGAATATCTTGATTTCCCTTTCATTTTGAAAAGTAATTTTGCTAAATATAGGATTCTGGTTTTCTTGTCTTTAGCACTTAAAAAATGTTGTGCTACTTTCTTCTATCCTGCATAGTTTCTGATAAGAAATCCCCCACCTTTTAAAAATTTTCTTTTAAATGACATTGAATTTTTTGAAGAGCCCAGTACACTTGTCCTCTAGAATGTCCCATCCATAATCTGGATTTGTCAAATTGTTTCCTCATGATTGGACTGAGGGAAACATGTTTGGCAGAAACACTACAACCCTGCATACTCTTCGCATCAGGAAACAGTTAAATTCAGTTTGTTCCTCTTTTGGAAACTAAATTGACCATTTGGTTAAGGAGATAACTGCCAGATGTTTTCCTTATAAGGGTACTTTTTTCCTTTTATCATTTATAAGTAATTTACGGGGTAATATTTTGAGACTATGTATATATCCTATTTCTCAATAATCTTGAACCCAATTATTTTACCATCCATTGATGATGCTCTCCTGAACTAATTATTACTTAAAGAATTACAAAATCTGTCTTCTCTAATTCTATAATTCCTTCTGCATTTATTAGCTAGCAGTTTCTCTAAGAGCTTTCCTTTTTTAATTCAGTGTATTATAAGCAATTACTGTCATTGTTTTTGATGCTCAAATTGTTCCAAATTTGGCCAATAGTTGCCCCTTCAAGTTGTATGTATCCTTTAAAACTGTTCCCATTAATTATTAAAAACTTCCTTGTTTTATGGCATAACAAGATGTTCTGGGTTTTTATACTTTCTCTGCCCGAAATCTGGAATTAAAACTACTCTGAGCTAATTTCTCATCTAATGGATTAGCAAAAATTTAAAAGCTCAACAACACGCTCTGTTGGCAAGGCTAAAAGAAAATAAAGCATTCATTTTGCTGGTGGGAATTCAAAATGGTACAACTTCTTTGGAGGGGAATCTGGCAATATCTAATTACATATGTACTTATGATGAAGCAATCCCTCTTCATCTAAGAAACATTCATCCCTCTTCATTCATCCCTCTTCATCATCCCTCTTCATCTAAGAACACCAGAAAACATGTACATAAGGTAATTCATTGGGACATTGTATGAAATAGCTAAATATTGACAACAACCTAAATGCCCAACCATAGAAGACTGGTTTAATAAATTATGGTAAAACCATGTAATGGAGTACTTACTATACAGCTATAAAAAAGGAATGAAGGGGGTTTCTGTGAACTGATACAGTGATTTCCAAGATATATTATTAAGGGAACAAAGCATGATACAAAAGCATGTATGCATTATAATATTTTTTGTTGTTTTTTAAACCGTATCCTGCCTTACTCACTAGCACTGGAAAGTGGAAGAGATCTCTGGTTTTAGGGCGGAGAATTAATCAACTAATGGGTTTCTTTCCTTTCTGCAGGATTGCCAGCAGTGAGCATCCCTGTAGCACTCTCAGACCAAGGGCTGCCAATAGGACTGCAGTTTATTGGGCGTGCATTTTGTGATCAGCAGCTTCTTACAATTGCCAAGTGGTTTGAAAAACAAGTGCAGTTTCCTGTTACTCAACTTCAAGAATTCGTGGATGATTGTTCATCAGTCCTTGAAAATGAAAAGTTAGCTTCTGTTTCTCTAAAACAATAGAGATACCATGCAAATTAAAATGACTTTTAGAAATTCTGTTCTCTAGAGAGTCAAATGATCTTGCTTAATTCTTGTAATTAGGTTCATTCTCCATACAGTCTTTCGTTGGAATCACTTTTTTAAATTCATGTGATAATTAATTATAAATAATCTATCAGCATTTATTATGCATCCACTAAGTGCAAAGTACAGGATTTCTACTATAACACAAGATACATACTCCTGAAAAACAATGCATTCTGCAAAAATGTTCATTAAAAAGAACAAGCACTTACAGTAAAAATAAGATCAGGAATAAACTCAAAACTTGCACATCTTTATAACTAAAGCACTAACAGAAACAATAATTGCACCTCCAGAGATAACCTGGATAGCCCAGGCAGGCAGCTCATCTTGTGGTGAAGGCTGCCTCAGGGGATATTAAAAATGCACAGATACAATCAAGGAAGAATATTGGCTTCTGAGTGTTGAGGAAAGCAGGTGGAAGAGGAACTCTGAGCACAGGAGGAAGAGCAACCTTTCTGGAGCAGAATCATGCAAAACATGGGGTATGCTGCTCTGGGGAGGAGCCCCAGGTGCAGGCACTCCTTTTATTTCTCTAAAAATAGAGCTGAAATGAGTGAGAACTTTTTTCCTTTACTCCTTAGAGTTAAAATTTTACTTCTGTTATTCCAGAGCCCGTGCCTAGGAGCCAGAACAATTCTGTGTTACACTGAGTTAATTCTCTTGTTTACCGGTCACAAATGAGCTCATCGATGCCATAGAAACATTTGTTGTAAACTAACAGACCATACTGGAATGGAAACTTGGTAGATGGTAGAGTATGGTTTTAGTGAGAAGGGTTCCAAATACAAAGTAACACAATCTGAAAAACTTGCAGTTAATTTGGCAACGATGCTAAAGGAGGAGGCCCATGGCAGAGTCCTCCCTGACCCCAGATTCTCTATTTCTTATGGTTTCCTTACCCTCTTGACTGTCTACAAGTGTTCTTTCTTTGGGCTCCTTGATCCTAGAGAGACATTAAGGGAGATCTGTATAATATATTTGACAAAATCTAATGGAAATCATACATTTACTCACCATAAGACTTTATCATTGGCTTGCTTTCTCTTTGCTGGAACACTGTTGTCACCTTATGTTGATCAGGTGTTCTAATTTGGCACTTGTATATTATTAATAAAGAAGATTAGAAAGCTGAACTATTATTTACTAAATTCACTTTGTTTAGTAAGAAAAAACCTTTTCTAAATAAGAAGTACAGGAGGAAAAAATACTAAGAGGCAGAGCCATCTGCAGAACCCCTGGGATGTTTTTATTCTAGGATTTAACCTACCTATTACTTTTCATTAATAGTTTTTTCTTCTCCCTGGGATCCTCCTATTCCCAAATAATCTGATAAACTTTACATAAATGCTTTATATGCTAGGCTCAATAGTATTCTCATAAATTTAACTCTAAATCCCTGAAAGAGGAAGAAATTCATAAGAGAGAGAATTACATTATTTTATAACAAGAGGAAACCATTTTAGTTGAAGGAGCTAATATGATGTAAAAGCATAAGTAAATAAATCTTTGCCCTGGTCATTTTTTATGTATGTATAATTTGAAATGAAAATTTTTCAAAGAATATTTACTCTCTTGTTCCTGTATCTCTACTTGAGCTGCACTAACAATTTGAATCTGGAAATAGAGAAGTCAAATACTTACTGTTCTCACATAATAATACCCAGCATGAAATGATACCTAGTTTGTTTTTCTTTCCCCTTCATCTCTACCCTAAATCTAGTAGATCTCATTTTGCCAAGTCACTGGGAATTTGAGTGACAAATGGTTTTTGTGTCTCAGCTAATCAAACCCTGAAATTGTTAGCAGCAGAATTGCTAGGCCACAGGGCTTCTGAAAGGTGAAGGTGGCTACAAGTGTAAGTTGAGTTCCTTGGTAAGCCCTAGCAAGACCAAACCAACCAAACAAAAACCAAAGCAACAGTTAGAATCAACAACAAAAACAAGCCAGAGTGAAAAAATGTGATGCCATCACAAAACTTGGCACCCTGACACCACACACAGAGCCAAAGGAGCAAGTGGGAAAACCAGTGTTCCGTGTTGGCCCACACTTAGCATTACCAAAAAAAAATCACTTGAAACCAAAGAGGCAGGATGTTCCCTTTGAATGGCTGACACTAGGTCCTCTGTCACGACAACGAATGTGGCCCATCTAAAAAGACAGCATTGCACAAAAGAGTAGCTTGTAAAAATGACAAAAAAGTGGTCATTCCTATTAGGAATAACCTGCACCTTCTAATGTAAACAAGTACCTTTAGGATTTTAAACAGGATGTAAAGGACAGTGAAAAGAGATACGGTTACAAGGTACCAATAGGGAGACCTTGGGATTCAGCAAGCTATGTGCCACGCTCTGTCCCATTCAAAGCCGGGGAACACAATAATGGAATTTTGAAAATTGCTTTTATTATGAACTGTCATTAACTATTTTTAATCGCCCTCCCTTTCCTCAAACATCTGGGTATCCGTACCAAGGCGAAATGTGCATTTTCTGTGCAAGCCTAGGGTAAAATTTATTCATTGTGTTTAGAAGCACCAGAGGCAGTTTAAAATAGGCTTTCCTCGGTTATTTCGTAACTTAAGCAGTGTGTACACTAGAACATAAACCTGAGAATTTAATAAAGGCAAATAACATGAAAAATAAAAACAGCCAACATTAAGTAAAAGTAATTACAGGATTTCAGAGGGCTTTTTTATTTCTCCTCCTTTATACCTCAATGGAATATAAATCCAAAAGGATTTTAGACAGTTTATTAAAAATATGTTATTACAATGGTATAAAAGTAAATAGTTGGGGGAATTGGTGAAATGATAGTAAAAGTGGGGAAGAAGAAAACTAGGAATGAAATTTTAAAAATGCTTGTCAAGGTATCTACACAGATGCTTAATTAAGGCTGAATGGTGTGTGATACAGTGAGAAATTTCCCAGGGGGTTTCCTAGTGGGGTAAAGCCACTAGATTTAAAAGTCAGACAAACCTGGGATTGAATTCTATTAATTGACATCTACGAGCTCCGTAACTTTTCTGAGTTTCAGTATCCTGATCTGTAAAATAGAGATAATATCTACTCCATGGGGTTGTTGGCAGGATTAAATTTAAATGATGCACTAAAAGCACCTAGCTTGGTGTCTTACAGAATAAGCACTCAATAATTTGTAGCTATAAATAGATGCATGTAGTCATGATTTTAAGTCATATCTTTGTTTTCTGTGATAGGGATGTATGCATGTAAAGTATCCAAAATTGGTTTCAAGTCATTAACATACAAACTAAAAGGAAGTGAGGCTGGAATTCAGAGTTTGAAGACTTAAAACAACCAAGGATACTCTAATTCTAGTATGGTACCCTACCAGAATGATTCTATAGATAAGCTTGTAAAAAGAACTTTCTTTTAAAATTATTTTTTTAGTGATACCGCTTTATTTCTTCTTGGAGATGGCCACTAGGATAACCAGGTATTTGGTGCAGAATGAAGGTGGTGCTAATGATAAGTGAGATGCTATAAAGTGAAAATTAGAAGAATTTAGACCATGATTGGATTAGAGGATAGGGGAGAAAGGAGAGGAAAGAAAGATTTTTTTTTTCCTGCAAAATGTTCACAACTAGAAGAATGATGTTACCATTAATAAAAGAAGAAAGCAGCCGGGCGCGGCGGCTCACGCCTGTAATCCTAGCACTCTGGGAGGCCGAGGCGGGCGGATCGTTTGAGCTCAGGAGTTCGACACCAGCCTGAGCAAGAGCGAGACCCCGTCTCTACCAAAAATAGAAAGAAATTAATTGGACAGCTAAAAATATATAGAAAAAATTAGCCGGGCATGGTGGTGCATGCCTGTAGTCCCAGCGACTTGGGAGGCTGAGGCAGGAGGATAGCTTGAGCCCAGGAGTGTGAGGTTGCTGTGAGCTAGGCTGACGCCATGGCACTCACTCTAGCCAGGGCAACAAAGTGAGACTCTGTCTCCAAAAAAAAAAAAAAAAAAAAAAATCAAATAAGGCCAATAGCTGATGTCCTGAGAGATACAGGGTATCTTTGATATCTTTCACCATTTCCCCAGCCAGATCTGCCTTCACTGGCCCCGACAGGGCTGCGTAAGCGAGGTTGCACATACACTCTTGTCTTTATAGTCCTGGTTGAAGTTAACAACTCTTAGGGCAAATTTTTGGAAACATTGGGCTAGAGGGATTTTTAGAGATAATTTGTTTCATCCTAAAACACAAAGTTAAAAAAAAAATACTAAAACCCTTAAATAATCACTTCAAATTATTTAAAAATATCCCTACCCCCAAATTAGATCTGTCTCACCTCCCTGAATCCTGGAGTTAATCACTGCTAAAAATGCTACAGATCTTTCCCAATGTTTTCCTAAATGCATACCAGTATATCTACCATGCTGTATATTTTTAGACATTTAATTTCTTAGATTTATTTTGTAACTGCGTCAGAGATTTGTTTGACTTTGAACTTGCATTTTCGAGAGCTGATTTATGAAATGGGGGTAGCAGTGTAACCGAAAGAACATAGACTCTTGAGTTTGGCAGACCTGGTTTTGAATCTTGCTGACCCCTTTTATTGATTTTAATATGCTTTGGGGCGAGTGACTTAATCTCACAAAGTCTCATTTTGCTTATCTGGGAACAATAAGGCTTACCTCTCAATGGGGTCGGGAAGGTTAAATGGGGTAACTTTGAGGGCACCTTGCACAGTGCTGGCTCTTAGGTACTAAAGGTTCCTTTTACTTACTTGATAAGTTCCTCCTAGACTTTTTGGCAATCCAAGGTAAGCTAAAGATCTCTTGTCCAGGCAAATCCATAAATGTGCACAATCTTTCCCACCTGTCCCTCTGAAGGTCCACCCTAGCCCTGGGGTGAAGACTGAGTGATTTCTGCTCTCTTTGCACGCCTGATCAAAGGCATTGAGCTTGTGTAAACAGACAGTAGTTGAAATAATTAGGAAGTGAATGCAGATGTTGTCTTTTTTTTTTTATTTTTAGATCAGTATCAGTAAAAGAACAACCCTTACTAAAAGCTTTAAACAAAATAAGTCAAGGAAGTATGGTTCTTTCGCTAAAGAAATGAAAATTTTCACCTTTAAAATTGTTCATGTCTCTTTATTCACAGAGTAGAAAGGAAAGAAAGTTATTTAAACATTTTTTTCCTTTAGGCCTTTAATTTCCATGCGATCTCACTTTTGAATGTATTGATCCACAAAGCTATCACAAGTAGGTGATGAATACAGAGTACTTTCTCATGATCATTTGCAAAAATTTCTATAATAGTTATCCTTTGCTCCTACAATTTATTGTTGATAAACTGGTGGCTGCCCATTTTGAAGACATCTCTTGGTCACTTAGGGAGTCATCTTAGAGCCAAGTATTGAGTCAGTAGAAGGAAGATTGTGAAATGTATCCTTTGACCAGAGAGGAGTGGCTAGGGTGGGGATGATTGGTGTTGAAGGCTCTAGTAAACACTGTAAGGCAGTGGTGTGCTTCTCTGATGTCTTTTTAGCTAGAAGAGGTACACATTCTGTTCACGAGCATAGTCTTGATAAACAAGATGAAAATGTGATCGCTTTTGTATCATGATTTTGTTCAGGGAAGGGTTCTAATAGAAATCCATCTGGAAACTACTTAGTGTTGGGTTTCATTTTCATTTGAGATTGGAATTTAAATAAACATTTCCTCTCCCTTTTGTTTTTCTAACTATAGATACTATATTAGAGAATTCTATTCATCTTGGTGTTTAAAAAAATTTTAAAGCTCTTGTAAAGGTAAGTCATGGTACCTAACTTAAAAGGTAAAAACAGGTGTGCTGTGAAAGTCTTGTCTGCCACTCACTCAGTTTTTTTGTATCCTGCCAGAGATTGTATATGCTTCTCCGCTCATGAATTTATGCACCCCCTTCACCACACCCCCCCAAATCATTGCCTGCAGTGCATACTGTAGGGTGTTTTTTTCCCCTTATTAACCTATCCTTACAGACCTGTAATTACACAACTACCTTACCCTTTTTTTTTTTTAACAGATTCTATAGTACTCAACTGGATAGATGTACAATTTGTTCATCCAGTCCATCATTGATTGACATTTAGGGTAGTTCTGATTTTTTGCTACTACAAATAATGCTGCGTAAGTGTCCTTATGTATCATGTCATTTCACAAAGGTGCTGGTATAGCTATAGGAAAAATTGATAAGAAAGGAATTTGCTGGGTTGAAGCTTATGTGACTTGATGATTTTTTTCCCCAACATCTTATAAAAATTTTCAAATATGCAGTGAAGTTGAAAGAATTTGATACTAAACATCCATTTTGCCACCACCTAGATTTTACCATTGACATTTTACTCTGGTTGCTTTTTCAGTTCTCTTTCCATCTGTCTGTCCCTTTACCCATGAAGCCATCTTAAGTGTATGTATATGCGCTAAGTTTTTAACAAATGCATGCAGCTCTGTAACCCAAACGCCCATCAAGATAAATAACATTACCAACTCCTCAGACATTCCTTTGTGCTCCTTCCCAGTCCCTGCCCCAGTTGCATTCTTTGGTGATTAAACCAATTTTTCCTCTACCAGGAGTGCTTGGGAGTAAGTAGCCCACACTGTGGTGGCAAAGGGTCTTTTTTTTTTTTAAATAAAAGAGACAGGATCTCACTCTGTTGCCCAGGCTGGAGTGCGGTGGTGCAGTCACAGCTCCCTGTAACCTTGAACTCCTGGGCTCAGGCGATCATCCTGCTTCAGCCTCCCAAAGTGTTGGGATTACAGGTGTAAGCCACTGCACCCTGCCTGTGTTGTTAAACTTTTGATGTGAAAAATGGTATCTTATAGTTTTAAGTTTCATTTCTCTTATTGTGAGTAAAGTTAAGCATATGTTTACAAGCCATTTGTATTTCCTTTTCTGTGAATTAATTCCTTCATATCCTTTGCCCTATTTTTCTGTTGGGTTGTAGATCTTAGCATTCTTTATTTCATTTGAACATCCTTTTATGTTAATAAAAAATTAATTTTTAATCTATGACTGGGCTTAGAATTTTTAATAAAATTTACATATAATATGTTTTATGGTGCTTTCAAAGTATTATTAGTACAAGTAGTTTTTAAAATTTTTTTTAAAATTACAGAAGTAATGAGAATTCATTGTAGTAAAACTAGAAAATACCGTGAAGCAAAAAGAAGCACCACCTTTAGTTATACCATTAAAAATAACCATTATTAATATCTAGATATATTCCCTTCCAACACTGTGTGTGTGCGCATGCGTGCATGTGTGTAAATACAGATATATATACGCAGACAGTCCCTGACTTATGATGGTTCAACTTACGATTTTCAACCCTAGGATGGGTTCATTGGGACATAACCCCATTGGAAGTTGAGGAGCATCTGTACACATAGTGTGTGGATAAAATATATGGTGCATACTGTTTTGTAATTTGTTTTTATGTATAATATTTTGGGAGCATCTCTCATTATTAAATAGATTTCTTCAAGATGGCTGGGCCAGGACAAGGATGTTTGTACAGTAGTAGACAGAGGGTAGTTCTGAAGCAATATACTGTTGTTAAGAGCATGGACTCAGAGGCTTGACAGCCAGGGTTCAAATGTTTACCCTACAAATTTACTATGACCTTATGCAATATACTTAACTTTACATGCCATAGTTTGCTTATCTGTAAGATGGAAATAATGGCAGTACCTACCTAGTGGCATTGTTGTGAGGATTAAGTTCGTTAATATAGGAAAGTGCTTACAGTAGTGCCTGGATGAGGTATTTGCTGTAGAAGCGTTACCTGTTATTGTTTATATAAGGGATTTTACTCAAGAAAAGGCATACAGAATGGGTATCAGAGAGAGAGCAAAGACAGAGTAGGAAAGTGTATTGGGCATATAATATAAGAATTCTTGGCTTAGGAGATGAGGGCTGAGAAATCATTTACAATTTAAATAAAGTTGCTGGCCTAAGAGTTTGCTTCATATCCAGTAGCCAGTGCAGAGCCTCAAGTATAGATTGGCAAATGAAGAGTCCTTGTAGTAGAAAACTTAGGGCCTGCTATTTCAAGAGTATTTGTTGACTAGGGTTTGAATCAAGCCCAGCTGGAACTGGGCTTATTCATAAACAGAAAGATTTTGTAGAGCCAAAGTAAGTCTTTCATTAGCAAATGTGAAAAATACCCCAGTACTACTACATCAAAATTAGCTGCACAGGAGAGAAGGGAAATGTAATATTGTCTTGCTTCTAATGATAATAGTGGTATTTTCTACAACTTGTGTATTAACCCTTAGGTTCTTTCTGTGGCTTGTTTTCAGCAGCCATTTTTGCCCCCATATGTTCTCCATCAGCTGACACTTGAATATCCTTTGTGCGTAAGCTGTTGCTTCCTAGGAAGATATATACCAAGTAAGTGACAATGTAATATGTGTGACAGGGGTTCAGAGGTAAAACAAGCCAATGGAAAGGACCTAAGCATTAATACACAAGCTATAGAAAATGCCACTATTATTTTATCATTAGAAGCAAGACAGTATTACATTGCCCTTCTCTCCTATACAGCTAATTTTGATGTAGTAGTATTGGGGTATTTTTCATATTTGCTAATGAAAGACCTACTTTGGCTCTACCAAATCAGTAGAGACAAATCATTAACTGATGAGCAGGTAAATAAAATGTGATCTGTCCATACAATGGATATTATTCAGCCTTAAGAAGGAATGAAATATTGATACATGCTCCAGCATGGAGGGACCTTGAAAACATGCTAAATGAAAGAAGCCAAACTCAAAAGGCCACATATTGTATGCTTCCATTTATATGAAATGTCCAGCATAGCCAGATCTATAGAGACAGAAATGAGATTAGTCACCTGGTGCTGGGGATACTGGGGGATTAAGGGTTGATAGCTAAAGAGCATGGGGTTTTGTTTTGAGGTAAAGAAAGTGTTCTGAAATTGTAGTAATGGCTGCACAACTCAGAGTGCATGAAAAACCAGTGAATTGTATACTTTAAATTGGGGAATTGTATGTGAATTATATCTCAATAAAGGTATTACCAAAAAATCACTAATGAAACGGAAAAACTAGAAATCAGTTTCATTCCTCAGGTAGCTTTCTTATTAAAATTGATCCTAGGAGAGGCCTCAGGTTTTTTTTAATGAAAATTATTTATGCTTCCCCCTTTTCCTACAAATTGCATGCTCATTGTATTTTTGATGTGGCCTGACCCCATGTTTTCTGGGATTGTGTGGGTTTTATTATTATTACATGTCTGAGAAATTCTATTATGTGTTAGAGATGAGCAATCTTCTATTTTAATTTATCTCTTAACAGACTTTCATCAATGTTTAAGGCCAACACTGTGGTTTTTGTAGCACCATTCTTATACCTAATGGTTTTTGGAGAATAAGTTGAAGGTTATTTTTAAAAAATTGGAGAAGATGGTATTAATAGTACTCATTTTTTCCCTCTGTATTGCTTTTGTGTAAAGGGTCTTTGTTAACATCATCTATGTGCCCAACTAGTATATGGCAGTTTAATATTTGATATAAAGTAGAGGTGAAACTAGTAGTTATATGTATAATGTAGCGTCGAAATTATCACTTTGTATCTGATTTGTTGACATTCAGGCATTTTAATGACTTTAAGAAGTTTCTGTAGTAATGAAATCTTCTGAATGATGTTTCCTAGAACTTCATTGAGAATTTTTTTTTAAAAAAGTTTTCGTTGTTGTTGCCCAGGCTGGAGTGCCGTGACTGTTCACGGGTACGATCATAGCACTCTACAGCCTTGAACTCCTGGGCTCAAGTGATCCTCCTGCCTCACCCTCCCAAGTAGCTGGGACTACAGGTGTGTGCCACCATGCCTGGCCATTGTGAATTTTTAAACAATTTAACACCTGTGGATTACGCTTGAGAAACATTGCTCTATAGAATATAGTACATATGGAAGTGAATTTTTAGAAGAATTTAAGAGTCTTTCAATATTACTTTGTAACTTTTTTTCATCTGAATTATGCTTAGAGTGTGACATCAAACCATAACTCTGAAATAGACTACCCATTTCCCCTTAATGCATTATTTTTTTAAAAGAATCAAAGTATTAAATACACATTATTTAAAAAGTGTCATGAAAAAGCGGCATATCTTTAATCTCCATCCTTAGAGAAAAATATTTGTTTTGGTTCTTGATAACATTTTTTTTTTTTTTTAAGGCTGGTCAAGTGAAGCAGTGGGAATAGAGAAGGAACAAAGAGAACTCTTAGAATAGTGTATAAATTGAACTAAAATAAACTTTATCGAAATAAAACATTCATTCAGAAAAACATACAGATCGTGTTTAGGCCCAATGAATTTTCACAAAGTGAACATCTGTGTTACCACCCATCTAGATCAAGAAATAGAATATTGGCCGGGCACGGTGGCGCACGCCTGTAATCCTAGCACTCTGGGAGGCTGAGGCTGGCGGATCGTTTGAGCTCAGGAGTTCGAGACCAGCCTGAGCAAGAGCGAGACCCCGTCTCTACTAAAAATAGAAAGAAATTGGCCAAACAACTAAAAATATATATATAGAAAAAATTAGCTGAGCATGGTGGCACATGCCTGTAGTCCCAGCTACTCGGGAGGCTGAGACAGAAGGATCGCTTGAGCCCAGGAGTCTGAGGTTGCTGTGAGCTAGGATGATGCCACGGCACTCTAGCCTGGGCAAAAGAGTGAGACTCTGTCTCAAAAAAAAAAAAAAAAAAGAAAGAAATAGAATATTGTCAAACCCCCTAGAAGGCCCTACCCCCAGTGGTAACTACTATCCTGATTTGTAGCACCATTAATTAGCTTGGCTTGTTCTTTTTTTTTTTTTGAGACAGAGTCTGGCTCTGTTACCCTGGCTAGAGTGCTGTGGCATCAACCTAGCTCACAGCAACCTCAGACTCCTGGGCTCAAGCGATCCTCCTGCCTCAGCCTCCCGAGTAGCTGGGGCTACAGGCATGCGCCACCATGCCCGGCTAATTTTTTCTATATATATATATTTTTTAGTTGTCCAGATCATTTCTTTCTATTTTTTAGTAGAAACGGAATCTTGCTCTTGCTCAGGCTGGTCTCGAACTCCTGATCTTGAGCAGTCCACCCGCCTTGGCCTCCCAGAGTGCTAAGGTTACAGGCGTGAGCCACCCCACCCGGCCAGCTTGGCTTGTTTTTGAACTTAATTTATATAAATGGTTTCCTACAGTAGGTACTCTTCTGGCACCTTCCTCACAGCATTAGGTCTATGAGTCTCATCTATGTTGCTGCATCTAATAGTAGTTCATTCTTATTGCTGGATAGTATGAACATGCTACAATTTTTTTTTTTTTTTTTGAGACAAATGCATTGCTCTGTTGCCTAGGCTGGAGTGCAGTGGCATGATCGTAGCTCACTGTACCTTCAAATTCCTGGGCTCCAGTGATCCTCCTGCCTCAGCCTCCCAAGTAACTGGAACTGCAGGCACAATTACCACACCTGGCTAATTTTTTTTTTTTTTTTAAAGTAATGACAAGGTCTTGCTATGTTGCCCAGGCCTCAAGTGATCCTCCTGCCTTGGCCTCCCAAAGTGCTGGGATTACAGGTGTGAGGCACCATGCCTGGCCAACATACTACAGTTTATCCCTTTTTGGGGCTATTACGAATAGTGCTGCTTTAAACATTATTCGCCTTTGGATGCACGCATGTACACACTTGGGTGAAATCCTAGGAGTAGAGTTAACTGGGTTAGAAGGTATCCACATTGCCAAAGAGGTTTTCAAAGTGGCTGTGCCAATTTGTTCTTCCAAAAGCACAGTACTTGATTTATTAACATTAGACTAAAAGATAAGGTTTTAGTTCCCTTAACCTCTCCGTCCTCTCTCCCTCCCCTCTTACTTTAGATACTATAGTTTTCCAGCTGGATGCTGTTATAACTTAAAATAACAAATCTCTGCTCTTCCATTAATTTCTTTTTTTTTTTTTTTTTTTTTGAGACAGAGTCTCACTCTTTTTGCCCAGGGTGGAGTGCCGTGGCGTCAGCCTAGCTCACAGCAACCTCAAACTCCTGGGCTCAAGCAATCCTTCTGCCTCAGCCTCCCGAGTAGCTGGGACTACAAGCATGCGCCACTATGCCCGGCTAATTTTTTCTATATATTTTTAGTTGTCCGATTAATTTCTTTCTATTTTTGGTAGAGACGGGGTCTCGCTCTTGCTCAGGCTGGTTTCGAACTCCTGAGCTTAAACGATCCGCCCGCCTCGGCCTCCCAGAGAGCT